>PVKZ01007137.1:0-26232 GCA_004027375.1 Macroglossus sobrinus | reverse complement strand
CAAAGCAGATCAGTGGTTGCCCACAGCTGTGGGGGAGCGGGGCTGACTGCAGATGGGCACAAGGAAATATGTAGGGTGATGGAAATGTTCTCAAGCTGGATTGGGGTGAAGTTGGCACAACTATACAAATGTATGAATGCTCGTCAAACTGTGGACTTAAAATGGGTGACTTCTATCACGTGTAGATTATATCACAGTAAAGCCATTTATATAAACATCTATATGTGTGTATGTGTGTGTGTGTGTGTACGTACGTATATCTCTACACACACACACACACACACACACAGATTTTTTTTTTTACTAAGGAAGCGGAAGGAAAAGAAACCTCAAAATGTCCAGAAGACATTTTGACATGAACAGGCAAGGCACAAACAGGGAGTCTGAATGGAATTCAAATGGGTCCTTTCTTCACGCTGGATAAAGATTCCCAGATGGGAAGAAGGAGAGAATGGGAAAAAAAAAGGTAACTTAGATAATAGTGGGTTCCTAAGAAGGAGCCCCAAATCCCCCACACCAGCCCTACGAGCTGAGTGTGACAGGAAGACGAGAAAACCCAAGGATGGATTTTGGAAACCTGGAGTTAAAGGGGCTTATGCCCCATATTCTCGTGGGTGGAACCCTCAAGGTTGTGTCCAAACACCAGCCAAACACATGACTGCACTGTGTCTGGGCTGGCAGCTCGGCCCCCGAGACAGCTCCCTTTACCCTGGCATGGCATGGCGTGAGAGCAGTGTCTCTGGGGTGTCCTCACATGGCACAGAGACACCTGGAGGAGACCCAGAGATGGGGACGAAGACCCAGCATCAATGTCCAACGAGGACAATGGACAGTTCAGCAGATGTCAGCACAAACAGGTGGCTAGAAAGGGCCTGGCCTCGGCAAATTCATAAACTTAGTGCCTCATAAGCTCCTGAATTTTCAGACCCGATCCCAGGAAAATTTCCCCTGAATTACTGGAGATTCCATTTCTGCCATTCTGGAGTTCAAACTAAACACTAAACTGAGAATTTCTCTAAATGGGGGAATTCACTCTTTGAACACGTAAGTTGATGAAGCACTACACAGAGAACGGGGTGTCCCCAACAGGCCAGGCAAACGGCAAGGAAGCTGAAAAGGGGACTGCGTGTCCCAGCTCTCCCAAGGGAACCAAAGCCCAGAGCTTTGTTTTCCCGAGAGCAACTTAGACATGACATAGGAGCCTCTTAAAGCAACAAGGAGAGATGGCTTTCTTTTCCTACGAGTCGGTGCTTCACCCGGGGTGTGAGGGAATGTGCATGGCTGGAAGAGGAACGCATTATCTGGGAGAGATAAGCCAGAGCCTGAGAAAGGAGAGATAGAAGGGGAGCTGGAGACCACGTGGAAGGAGGTGGCCTCCACGGGCTGCCCCGGGCCACGGTGGCAAGTCTCCCCCCGCCAGCTCGGGGCCCCACGCTAGGAGGAACCCCAGATCTAACACACAGCTGGGCCGCGAACAGAGTGGCAGGTAGGGGCTAAGCAAAAAGCACCCGTCACACATGCAGGAGCCTGAGCGTCCCACTGCCAATGCCAGACGAAATCCTGAGTCCTGAGTGGGTTCGCCTTCGGGTCCCGTGTGGCAGGACGGATCCAGGACTAGTGAGGGCAGAGAACTGGGGCTCAGCACTCATCAGTCACGGAATTCCGGGGGAGTTCCTTCTCCTCCCAGCTTCGTTGTCCTCTTTGGAAACTACTGCGGACGGTGGGGAGAGAGTGACAAGGACAGACGTCGATTGTCAATACCGTTCCTTAGGGTTGAAGTTCTGATTCCACTGCAGAGACGTCGACAAAGGCCTTGGCCACTTCCACCCACCTCTGAAGACGTGTTGGTTCTGTCCCCCCAGACCCACCTCCCTCCCGTGTCTGAGATTGTCGCCAGTGCTCAGAGCTGCGTGCCACCCAGGGGGCTGCTCTCTCCCCCGCCCTTCTCAGCCACCCAGGTGTCGGGGCGTCTGTTTTGTGTTTTTTTTTTTCTCCCTACACTTTATTGTCAAAGAGTCATGCTGGCAGGGCAGATACTAAAAATACTGCCTCTTCCCAGAGAATACATTGATTAAAAGGTCTATTTCTCTATTCTTAGAAAGACAAGAGGGGTGAGACGCAGCCCTAAAAATGGACATTTAACCCAAACAATACAAAATCCACCTCCAAAGTCCCAGCAGAGGAAAGCAACTCCTCCAGAAAATAATTTTCTTTCTTTCTTTTTTTTTTTTTTCTTATGAGAAAGCATCAAAGCCACACACACATAAACATCCTAAGTCTTGGCAATTCATTAACTCTACCTGCGGAGCCTGAAGCTCTGGGTCTGTCCCCCATGTGATGTGGAAAATCTATAAGGACTCAAGAGTTGTGCCATGAGGCTTCCTGGGTGAGCAGAGAAGGGAGGGTTATCACTGGGGGCCGGAGCCCTGAACGGTACCCCAGCTGGAGCCACAGGTCTCCCAGCTGGAAGGACACCCCCTTCTAGGCCCTCCCTCTTCTGCCTTGTCCGGTTCCCTTTCTTTTTCAAAGCTAACCTTTTTTTTTTTTTTTTTTTTTTTTTGCACAAACGTGGGACATTCCACCAGGATTTTTTTCTCCAACTGCAGTTTGGACTTCTTTTTTTTTTTTTTCTGACTCTCAGACAACCACCGAACCAAAAATTCACACAAATTCACACCGCCACGAGGCTCCTCTTCGGGCAAAGACAATGTCATAATTCCATTCCCGCTGACCCCGTATGCCCCAGATATTCCGAAATGGTCTAACACCCACTTTATGAACAGTAGGGCTAATTTCTTTTGAAGGGAGTTTAAAGCCATCAGGGCTTCGATGCTGGGGTTAATTGGTCTGTTTGCCTCAGTTTGACAGCACCGTCTCTAAACAACATCTTCAAAGGCTGCCGGGGAACGGGGCCCCCACCCCGTCTGAAATGCCTCGCATGTCTTTATCAGTGCCAAGAACGCAGTGAGTGAAAGCGCTTTTTACTTAATTACTTCTGAAAACTAAAAAGGGGATTTCACGTAGATAGATAATGAGAATTGACACAGTGAAATTAAAATGCCTGTTCAGGCAAAGGAAGCCAGGGGAGCCGAACTTCTAACTGGAGCCATTTAGAAGTGGGGTCTGTCCCAGCCCCGCCCACCGCACCAGATGCAGTGATGGGTGCTTCCTTTGGTCTCTTAGAGCAGTTTCCAGTTTAAAACCCGCGCTGATTGGTTTGCACAGGTTGCTTAGCAACCCGTGGGCCAATAGTATTTGCTTTTAAGAGGCCAACATCTACACAGCATTTGAAGTAGGATTTTTAATTCAAACATTTATGTCCGCGAACAGAAGACAAAATTTACCTTTAAAAAATAAAACAAAATTCATTTCCTTACAGTGCCTCCAATCCCCACCCCAAGCAATTCATGATTTATGATGCTTTTCACAGCTCCATGTCTAAGTCTCTGTAGACATGTCCTAGTTTCTTTTTGGGGGGTAGAGATGAGTAGAAAGGGAGAACAAAGTGGGAGGGTTCTTCGGATGTCCAGAAGAAAAGTAGAAAACATACATTCCATTTTAAATGTAATTAGGAACGCTTCAGAACAGAGGAGAACATAGTCTGGTCTCCATTTTGTCGAAAACGATGGTTATTGTGGATCCAAGTTTCAGCTCAAGTCAGATAAGAATCAGGAGAGGTCTCTTGACAACTGTCTCATGACGGGACACTGGGTCCGCATGAAGACACTATCTGCCACATCTGGAGAACTCAGCATTACCGCCTTCTCCCATAAAACAACCGAACCACAACTCCAAAAGGAAATCAGAGCCACCAGCTCGCAGGGAAACTCAGCACTTACGAGCATTCATTAGCTTCACGATCCCTAAACACGGATGACGTTTTCAGGATCTCGTTCTCATATCAAACCCATACACGCCTGGGATCTGGTTTTTGCCCTGGCAACTTCCAGTTCCAGGTATCAAGATATTTGCATGTCATTTGGGTAGCAACGGGACAGAAACCCCCTGAGGAAAATCAGATTCGGGGAAAAAGAAGGGCGACTCCAGAACAACACCTTCCTTTTTAAAAAATCCCGAAGGCATTGCAAACCTCTGCTCCAGTGACTTCATTAGCCTTCGCTCCTTCCAATAGAGAGAGTTCAAATTACCTGCTGGAGAGCAAAGGAAGCCCTAAATCATTGGACGCAAGAAAAAACAGCCAAGAGAATCTGAGAAAGGAGAGGAAGGGACTTCAGATCTTGGTTTAGGGCAGGGTCCCCTTAACTGGCCAACTTCTAAAGGGCTTTAACCAGAAGATCCTCTGGCAGAAAGAAAGAAAAAAAAAAGTGCTTTGATAAAACAAAAACACACATACACAGCCCCCTTCACCTTTCAGCCTAACACCCCAACCCCTTGTGAGAGTTTGGCCTTTGGTTTTTGCCCAGAGCGTGAGATCTGATTACTGTTATCTCTGCTTGCATAACTACCAATGCTATCATTACTGCTCACGATAGGGCTCTGTTTCCCAAACAGAAAGGGAGACTGTGTGTACACTTGCCCTCTCACCAGAAAGGCTGGTTTAAAAGAAAAAAAGAGAGAGAGAGAGAGAGCTTAGAGAAGAGGAGAGGGGGGCTGGGAGCCGAGAGGGGCAGGCTGGCTGAATGAGCCTTTCAGAAAGAATTATGTGATAGGGTGTGTGTGTGTGTGTGTGTGTGTGTGTGTGTGTGTGTGTGTGTGTTTAACATGCTGCTGCCAAAACTAAGCATTGAAAAATATTCAATGGGCATCATGTCAGAAACACAGTGATTTATTTTGCTGGTTCATTTTCAAACATGAGCTTTCTCCTTATTCCCTGAAATGTGTTTTGGGCCCGAATCTTCAAAATATGGGGAACAGAAGTTATGCAGAGAGCCAGGTCTGATTCAAGATAAACAAGGATTCGATTATAAATATGACAGTGGCATATCCCTGGCCTCCGAAGAGCCTCGTCTGTTTGCCCAGACTGCAGACCGTTCCTGCATCCAAAACTGCTCTGGGTAGAAGTGGGGTCCCCTCTGGGGAGCCCTCTTCAGCCCAGAAGGCATGGCGTACAAGCCCTTCCAGCTCCACAACCACTTACAGTGTCTGAGAAAGGCCTGGTCGCTGAGCTCCTCTGAGCCTGAGCTTCTATACACATGGCAGGTTCGAATCTCAGTCCATAAAGTCGGGAGTATAAGAAATGCTACTTTTTAAAAAATTTTCTTGGTGCCATCCCACACAGCTGAAGCCTCGTCACCACTAATTCCCACTCTTCCTCCAAGATTGCATCAAAGTTCCTGGAAGCTCATTCAGGCCTGGGTACGGGAGGCGGGCCAAGGAGCAGGGAGGATCTGGCCTCCCCAGTTTGGCTCCTTGAGAAACCCTGGGCCTAACTTTTTTTTAAACGGTGTATTTTTTTCATGGAGGTCTAATTCATGTACCATCAGATCCACCCTTTTAAAGTATACAGTTCGGTGGTTTTTAGTATATTTGCAAAGTTATGTAACCTTCACCACTAATTTCAAAATATTTCATCACATTCAAAGAAACCCACCTGCACCTAATTTTGAATTCATCCTTTTGAATTCTGTGTGCTAAAGAAGGTCCCAAATTGTTTAAGTCTCAAGCGCCATAAACATTAAATCCACCTCTGGATTCAGAGACCTCCTTCAAAGTGACCTCCCTAGGTGCCATTTCTACTCCAGAACCAGACCCCCTGGCTGAGGGGAGCCAAGGTTCCCCTGGGACCCAGATCCCCTCTCCTGCCTGGGAAGCTGGAGTCCCTTCTGAAGAACCCCACTGAGCCTACTCTCTCTTCCTTCCCTAGAGTCTCCTCCAAGTCCTGAGAACTCTGGGACCCTATCTCTTAATCTATTCCTCATTTTTAACTCAAAAGGCAAGAATCTGCCTCTTTTGTTCTCTGAACTATGTCTGTCTCCCTTCCCTAAGGCAGGGAAGAGAAAGCAGCAGCTACATCATCAAAGACGACAAAATAACAGAAAATAATGGTGACCAAAAACCCCACCAGGGGTTAATTCACCCAGTGACAGCTTTCAGAAGCTTAAAGGTTACTGTGACCCAGACACCTCTCAGACAGAGTGGGGCCAATGATGACGCCACATCATTCTCCTTGAGAATGATGCCGCCTCTCCAAAAAAGGAAGTGGCTTTATGATCTACCTTTAAAAAGAAAAAAATTTGAAAGGCCCAATGGCCCTGTCTCCTTGCCACCACAGTTGATAAGACAGAAGGCCCAGAAGCTGCATTCAAGTGGTTCAAGGCAGTCGGGGCCTGGGGCGGGTCCACCAGGAAATTGCTCTTTCGGGATTATTTATTGACTTTCTCACTCTCAACCTCAGTCTACCACCTACAAACCACCACGCGGGGCTGCCAGCCCTTTGTGGGATCTCTGCTCCCTTCAGGGCTTGATTTATGTTTTTTTTATTTGATTTTATCTAATTAAAGAGATTTGGAAAAGGATGGGTGCACACAAAAGCCCAGAATCCCTCTGGGGTGACCTAGACTAGACACTTGAGGGTCGCCACTTGCTCCCTTGTGAGGAGACTGGACAAAAGATGGGGCCGGTCCCAGCACAGGAGCCCGAGGTCAGCACCTTCTATGTCCGAAAGGACAGACCTCAGCTTGGAGCCATCACGAAGTGTCTGAATGGCGATGACAGTGACAGCGACAATGAGGATGGCAGCAAGTCTCCTGGCTTTACGACTCGCTAGGCACTGTGCTGCGGAGTTTCCATCCTGGGCTTTATGGACTTCTTATCAGTGTGCTATGAGATAGGCACTGTTATTATCCCCATGTTACAGATAAGGAAAAAAACACAACAGGGAGGTTAGAAATGAGAGCAGCCTGCAACCCATAGAGCTAGGTACTGAGAAAGCAGCTGCTGTTTCCTGCCTGCCTTCCTGCCCGCCTCTGGTCTTGCTTTTAACCACTACTCTATGCTTCCTTGAGCAGCTAAAGCCAAAAAGGGGGCCACCCTCTGACTCCAGGGCACAGAGGGGCCCTTCCCGACCCAGGTCAAACACTGAAGTGGGTTTGGGCTTCCTTCAGGTCAGGATTGAACTTCTACTGCTTTGTTTGGGAAATGGAGGATGTATGACCTCAAAAAAAAAAAAAAAAAAAAGACTACCTTAACTATATAGAAGGGAAAACGAATCCCTGCCTCACACCAAATAACCAAATAAATTCCAGCTGTCCCAAAGATTAAACAATATAGTGAAATCTTCAAAAATATAAGCAAAAAATAAAATGTTTTAATGTTGCAATAGGAAAGCCTTGTAAAAGTAGCCATTTAACTCTAAAATATTGAAAAAGAAGGGGTTAAACACTTTCTCTGGAGAAAAAGAACACCACCAATAATAAAGCTGAAAAGTAAATAATAAATTCTAGCCACAGGCCTCTTTTGCTTTATAAATATCGCCTACATAACAACAACAACAACAAAAAGACCAATCATCCAATAGAAATTTTATAGCAAAGAAATTACAAAGGCTCTTAAAATATATTAAAAGGTGTACAGCCTTTATTCATAATAAAAACATTAAAACTACCCATCCGGTTGGCACATTTCTGTGAGGATCAACAAGGATATGGGGAAAACATCCTCGCTCAGGGCTGGAAGGTGTACACGTCCACTCAGCCTCCAGGAGGACCATTAGGCAATCAATATTTGATCCTGCAATCCCACTGCTAGTAACTCAGCCTACAAATAGGCCCAGGTATGTAGGAATACAAGAATATTTATCGTATTATTTCAGTAGTAAAAGATTGGAAGTAACCCAAACATTTGAGAAGAAAACTGATGAAATAAACTATAGAACAGAATGCTATGCAGATATTTTAAAGGATGCAAAAGAAGGAAGTTGGATCCTTACCTCACACTACGTACAAAAATTATTTCAAAATAGATTAAAGATCTAAATGTAAGAAGTAAAACAATCCCTTAAAAGAAAGCTGAGGCATAATTTTTTTTTTTATAATCTTGAATTTGGCAATGGATTTTTAGTTACAAAAAAAAAGTACAAGCCACGAAAGAAAAAAAAATAGTTTAATTGGATTTCACCAACATTAAAAACTTTTGTGTATCAAAGGCTATGATCAAGAAAGTGAAAAGACAACCCACAGAATGGGAGAACATATTTGCGAATCATGTATCAGCTAAGAGTCCAGTATAGAGAATATATAAAGAACTTTAACAACTCAACAACAAAGACAATGAACAACCCAAACGCCAATTAAAATCTGAATAGACATTTCTCCAAAAAAGAGCCACAGATGGCCAAAAAGCACATGAAAAGATGTTCAGCATCATTAGTCATCAGAGAAATGCAAATCAAAAACACAAGAATCCACTTTACACTCACCAGGATGTCTATGATAAGGAAAGAATGGAAGTAACACGTTATTAGCAAGGATGTGGGAAATTTAGGACCTCAGACATTGCTAGTGAGAGTGTGAAAAGGTGCAGGATATTTGGAAAACAGTTTAATAGTTCCTGAAAAAGTAAAACATAGAACTACTGTAGGACCCAGCAATTCCACTCCTGGGTGCATATCCAAGAGAGTGTTCAGATAAACTTTTGTGTATAGATGGTCACAGCAGCATTATTCGTAATAGCCAAAAAGTGCAAACAACCCAAATGTGCATCAATAGATGAAAAGATAAGCTAAATGTGGTCTATCCATCAATGGTATACGACGTGGCATTAAAAAGGAGCAAAGTACCGATACATGCCATGATGTGGAGGAAACTTAAAATGATGTCAGTGAAAGCAGCCCAATTCAACTGTGTTATAGACTGTATGTTTGTATCCCCCCAAACTTTGTATGTTGAAGCCCTAAACCCCTATGGGATGGTGCTAGGAGGTAGGGTTTCGGGGAGGTGATTAGGTTATTCGATTTAGATAAGGTCTTGAGGGCGGGGCACATAATGGGATTAGCTTTCTTATAAGAAGAGAAAGAAGCCCAAGGGTCTCTCCCCAGCATGTGAGGACAGGGCCAGAAGATGGCCATCTGCAAATCAGAAAGCAGCCTCCCCACCCCCATCAGACGCGGAGTCAGCCAGCATGTTAACCGCAGACTTTCTAGCTTCCAGACTAGTCAGAAATAAATTTCTGTTGTTTAAGCCATCAGTCTATGGTGTCTTGCTTGATATAGCGGCCCCAATAGACTAAGACAGTCCCCAAGACTGGCCCAGAAGAGGACAGAAGGTACACACACAGTTCCACCTGGCTAGCCCCCATGTGGAGTCAGCATGGACGGGGACCCCAGCCCTGCTCTTGGGTCCTGGGTGTCCCTATGGTGTGAGTAGGTAACCATGCCAAGTGCCATTTTCGTGTTAAAAGTTCAGTATGTTTCGTTTAGCATGGCCCCTAAGTACAAGCCAATTACTTTACCTGGTGCTCAACTAAAAAAAAAAAAGCAATTATTTCCAACACTTGGGGGAAAATTGGCTGTGAAGGACTGTGTTTTATGAGCCTTTTCAGGGATTCTCAAGGATAATTTTGACCATATGTGATTCTTGCTTCATGAAGCGGCTTTAGGGGTCTCCCCCTGAGGTGGCTAGGACTGCACCGTAACAACGACAGAGCACGACCAACTTCTGCATGCAGAAAATGAGAACGGAGACCCGGGGGCAGCTGTAGAGATGCTACCCAGCGTCCCCCCAGCATCTCTCTCCATCCCCTCCTACGAGTATGGGCTGATCGCATTCGTTACGCAGGGAGCTCAGGCAGGAGGCTGCATATGTTCAAAACCTAAACTACGTTCCCGGTGATTCATGCACAAACCTCATCCAAATTATAATAGCTGTTGAAGGTAAGAAATCTTGCCTTCATTTTAGTGATGGGGAAATTGAGGCTCAAACAGCCTAAGTAATTAACTGAAGGCAAGAGGGAGGGTCGCTGATCGTCCAAAAATCTACAATCCAAAGCTCTCCCTCCATCTCCTCCACTTGGCTTGCTCTGGTCAAATCACATTAATTATCTCAACTCACCTGCTCTTTCTGCCTACGCTCATTTACTTTTTCAGTTTGCATTCAATTTAGTCCCTTCTACTGAGGCAATTTCTTATCTGCAAATGCTCCCAGGGGCAGATCTCAAGAGTATGCTTACCTAGAAGCATGCTACCTTCAGCTTAGGCACACGTGCCCAAGCCAGCCTGGACCCCTGACACTATGGCATTGCCCCACAGGTGACTTTCACCGTAGCTCCTTAGCCATTCTGCTAACACTCCTGGTCTCTTTCTAACCCCCATGTTATTTCAAACCCTGCTCGCTTCCAAGACTACCTGCGGCTCTTATTATTTTGCTATCATTGAGTCTGTGCTGGGGTTTCTAACTCCCCACTACAGATCTCACATATTCCTTTATGTTTCTGTCCTTGGAATCTGAAACATCTCCCAATTTACTACCATCTGCTACCTTAATTAATAGACTGTTTACCTCCCCTGTAAGACCTCGCAGCGCGTCTCCTGGACCCCATCCCTAACTTTGTGCACATTGCAGGCTCTCATTAGTCTTGGTTTATAATCCAGCTTTCAATCTATTTGACAGCTCTCATCTCCAAGCCAGTTTAAATTACATTTTTCTCAGAAGACATAAATATGCTTTTTTGAACCTGGAACAAATTATATCTATTATAATGTCTCTGTCCATTCCTTTTGTAATTTGAAAGACACAAAAAAAAAATCAGGTTTTTTTTTTTTAATATAAATTCACTGGTTCTTTCTCTGCATTAAAGTCTCAGGTTTGGATGACTACCTCCAAGGGGTTCTCTTTTCTATATAACATGGTGTATATTCCTCCAGCTCCCCTCAGCACCCTCCCTAGCAGATGTGAATTGCACACAGTGCAACTGTACCCAAATGCATGACCAAAGATACAGATGAGTAAAGTGAGTGGTTTTATAACCTTCACTGCCAAAATCACCTATAGTTGTAGGTGACTGGTTAGTTGTTCAAAACAGAAAACCATCCATCACTAGAATATCCATTGTTGTTATGTGAAACGGTCGTTGTTGCAAGTGTGTCTTAAAATGCCATCATCCTCTGTTCTTTCTTCCCAGGCAGAGACAGTAGAAAGAAGTGGAAAGGGGAAGGAGGCAAGTTCCCATTTATCAAACACGTCCTGAGTTCGGGGTTGGTTTTATCTACTTGATCTCAGTGATGTTTTACATCTGGCTTCATAGCATCACCTAAAGATTTTGGACTTCGAGGCCTCGCTATGAGATTTTCTAAGCAGTAGTTTTGGGGTGGGGCTCAGATGTGCTGTGGGCATGCTTTTGATCACTAATGGAATCTGGGAAACACAAAATTCTCAAAACAGCCCAGAAATGTCAGGTTGAGCTCTTTTTGTCAATCATTTGTTGGGCTAGGAAACTAAGGCTCAGAGAACCTAAGTAATTTGCCCAGCGTCACAGACTAGGAAATCATAAACCAAGCAGTAAAGATCAGTCTATAGGATTCCGGCATTTGTCTTTTTCCCATAATCCTGCAGAGCCTCCATTTTAATGGGAAACTCGATTTCTGCTGTTGTAATTGGACATACCACATCATCATTTTTATGAAAATGAATACTTATCCAGCACTGCCGAAAGGCATTTGCTGTACACAAATGTTCGTAGCTGCATTATTCACAATAGGCAAACGTGGAAACAGCCCAGTGTCCATCGACAGATGAATGGAATCTATATAAATGTAGCCATAAAAAGGAATGAAATTCTGATTTGTGCTACGCTATGGCTGAACCTTGAAGACATTATGCTAAGTGAAATAAGTCAGACACAAATGGACAATTATTACGATCCCACTTCTATGAAGTGCCAAGAATAGGCAAACTCATAGAGACAGAATGCAGACTAGAAGTCCCCAGGGGTTGGCAGGGGGGCAGTTAGCGAATGAGGAGTTGGGATTTAATGGGTAGAGTTTCTGTCTGGGATGATGAAATGGATGGTGGTGATCGTTACACAACATTGTGAATGTACTTAGCGCCACTGACTTACACACTTAAAAATGGTGAAAAGGGTAGACTTTGTTATGTGTATTTCATCACAATGAGAACAAAGCATACAAAAGACATTTGGAAGCCATGAGAGATGGAGCCATATATTCATGCCCCCAGAGCTTACTGCCAGAGTGAGCTGGTGAAGACTTTCGTCTACTTTCCCCTGAGGTTGAATGAAAACCAGATTTCTGGTTAATTGAGGACTCCAGTTGCCCACGGCTTCACTGTGTTTCACTTTTTTGCTCATTTTTCATGAGAGAAAGAGAGAAGGGGAGCGTTTTGGGCATGCGGGGGACGAAGTTAGCCTGTAGGGTAGGGTAAATTCTCATCACCTAGGGCATCAGGAGATATGACAACAACTCTGCAACTTTCCTGAGGGACCGTCATGGTCACTTAAACTTTTTTTTGAATGTATGATTTCTCTCCCATAAGAAGAGAATGCTGTGGCTGCTGATTTGCTGCCCGCCCCCATTTTTCTAGTAGTATTCTTGTGCTAGCTGAGCGTCTGACCCCAGTTGAGCAAAACAGAGCCCTGCTCTTGGATTTTTAAAAATCTCTATGTACTGGAAAATCCTTCTTTCTCTTTAGGCTACAAACTCCAAAGATGCAACCCCAAAGGTATGGGCGTCACTGGCCATTCGGGGTAGATAAGCTTCTCAGGTTGCAGGTGGGGCTGCAGGGACCTTGAGTGGGCGGAGACCCTATTCCAGCACCTGGTCCTGAGACCCTAGAGCTTCCTGGCCCCGGGGATCACCCTTCGGTTCTAGGACTTCCACCTTTTATCTTTTTGATAGTGTTTATTTCTTCAACAGATTTCTGGCACCTGCTCTACAAGGAGTCCTGACTACTATGGTATGGATTTGATTAAACGATTGCTAAAATTTCTTCTTTTAAAGAAATTTTAGCTTTATTGAGATACAATTGACAAACATCGTATAGATTTAAGGGCTACAACTTGATGTTTGACATACGTGTATATCATGAAATGATCGCCACGGTTAACATATTCGTCACCTCGCATTACCTTTGTGTGTGTGTGGTGAGAACACTCACTTAAAATTTACCCTCTTAGCAAAATGCAAGTACACAATGAAGTATTATTAAGTGGTCACCATGCTACACATTAGATCTCCAGAATTTATTCATCTTCCCTAACTGGAAGTTTGTACCCTTTGAGCATCCATCACCTTCTCACTTCCCCCACTGCCCAAGCCCTGGTTGCTCCCATTCAATGCTGTGTTTTCTATGAGTTTGACTGTTTTAGATTCCACATATAAGTGAGGCCATACAGCATTTGTCTTTGTGTCCAGCTTCACTTAGCATATGTACTTCAGATTCATCCATCTTGTTACAAATGGTGAGATGTCCCTTTTTAGGACTGAATAATATTCCAGTGTGTGTGTGTGTGTGTGTGTGTGTGTGTGTGTGTGTGTGTTGTACACACCATGTTTTCTCTGTCAATGGATATTCAAAATTTTTTTAAAAATAAAAACTATTGAAACATTTAAAAAAACTATTAATCCTCTGATTCTGAGAAAGTCATTCCCCACTAATTTAACCAAATGAAAAGTTTCCCTTTGTGAATGAGGTTATCTCGTCTTAGACACATGGCCAACACAGATGATGCTAAGACCTTTTCTAGCTCTGAAACCTCCCATTAAAGGACAAGATGAGAAGAGGAGATAGACAAGGGAGAATTAGGGAATAATTCAAAATAATTAATTTATTTTTTAAATTCAGTTTGGGGAGTTATTTGAGAGAATTTTCTCCCCTTCTGTGTTCTTCTAGATGACTTACATCTTCAAGGAAAATGGGATTGCGCCCTCCAGATCAAAGATCCCCAAAAAAGGAGGCCTATAAAAGAAGATTTTAGGCATGAGAAAATTATAGCTTGTGTGCCTCTGCCATGAAAATTGCAATCTGTTCTTTCTGGGGAAGAAAAGGAGCAAACATGTCTGCTGCAGGCCCTGCATTTTAGTTCCAGCAGAGGGAATTACAAGTTGGAGAAGAAACGTGACAACTGTCCGTCCCCACTCAGCCTACGGCCGTGAGTGTGTTTGGTCACCGTGGACATCCATCCGCTGGGTAGAAAACAAGCAAGCTAATTGAACATCCCAGTGAAGGAAAACACCATGAATCCAGGCATGGAAGTGAGTCAACACGAGACCTCCTGAGAGCTCAGGCTTAAATCATCAAGACTCACGAGAGCAGTGGGAATGGGGCAGGCTTGCAACTCCCTTCGGGTTTTGTTTGAAATGCTTTTTGTCTTCTTTTAATCGTTAACCTGACCCCAGCTCAAGAATCCGAGATACTGAGGCGTCTATTGTGCACCTGGAGAGAACTTTCAAAACCTTAATTACTTATAATCTTAGTTTCAGCAATAATCTCAGTAATGCTGGTATCACCCTCCTCTTTTACAGCTCCCAGATGCTTCGAACCAACTTCTATATTCTTATCTCCAGCAGGAGAGACTCTGTTTTTTTCTTTTATGATTTTAAAACATCGATTGAAAAAGTCTCCATCTTATCTCGGAGCAGGAGTGGTGTCACTTGCCAGCCCAAATATTCTCCTAAGAGTTTCCCCTGTCACTCAGCTGTCACAGCTGTTTCTTTCAGCCTAGCCAGACTCCTGCTGAGATAAAAATACAACTCATTTAGGTCAATGATTAAATTGAAAGTTATACGATTACCAATTAAGTTTGAGCAGAGAGAAAACGCCCGCCAAAAAAATAAATAAATACATTCTTTGAGAGGGTCACCATGGTACCTGTCCTCTCACACAGCAGCCCCGCCACCCGAAAGAAGAGAGGCTTACGAGGGCGCTTGTCACTGGGCTCTCCGCTTTCCGCCTCAGAACAACTACGTATTGTCTCCTGAGCACGTTTCTATCTGGGAGCCTGTGTGCTCGCGGGGCTGTGGAAGGAAGCTTCCAGAGGCAAGCGCATTTCCTGAGAGTGCCAGGCCCGAAGGAGCCGGGGCAGGAGAAACATGGTGTGTGACAAGCTCGAGGAGCACGTGTGATGAATTCTGTACGGTGCACATACTCAGGTGTGGGCAAGACAGGTACACGTCTGAACATCCAAATAGCCAGAGAGGTAAGGAAGGCGCATTGTACAACAGGGCAGGATGAGGGCGAGGTGAGCCAGGTGCTTGGGGTCTGAAAGGCCCACAGTATCAGGTGCTGAGCCCACTTTACTGCACCTCCTTAAAATCAGCACTGTTGGTGTCTCTCTTGGATCCAGACTCATGGTCCCCAAATTGCCAAAGACCAAGAACAGCAATAACAGGTTCTGTTCTCCAGACTGGGCTTGTTTAAAAGAAGACTTAGTGAGGGAGGCATGCCCTCACAGCAAGCCAAGGCTTGTCTGCCTGAGCTGGTGGTCGAGCAGGGGTTCACACACCTTGGCCAGCCACGTCTCCTGACCCAACCCACAATCGTAAAAATGCTTTCCTGTCAGATTCCCAGCCCAAGGAAGTCCCACGTGGCCTGGGCAGAGAGACGGGACTCCCGCCCACATCTTGCCACAGGAGATTCCCCAGGCCCAGACACTCAGAACTCTTGCCTCATTGTGCTTTAGAGAGCCTATTATCCCTGCGAGGAAGGGCTGATAGTTCTCAAGTAATTAAACCACGCCAGGAGTCTTTTAGATGATCCTCTAATTACTAGTCTCACCCCCAGAATTACACCCTCCAAATCCTAGCTGATGCTTCTGTAGACTTCTGAGAGCCACAGACCATGGGAGAAATATCCCAAGAGAAGCTCTAGTATGGGGCCATGATGTGAGAGTGAGGACAGTTCCCCGGCCAGCATTGTGGCAGTCAGGACAGTGGCTCAAGGATTTCCACTAAGGACCAGCCCCTAAACCCCAGGGAGCACCCAGCGAGGGCCCACACTGGCAGGGATGTCTTGTGAAGAGTAGTTCTGGCCTTACAGAAACATGATGGGAAGGTACAAAGTGGTCCACATAAACTCTCACCCTTTCTTCTATTTTTCCCTCTATTATTAACATCTTCCACCTGTGTGGTTTGTTAGACCTGATGCACTGATACTAACACGTTAATATTAACTAACATCATTGTTCGCAGAATTCACTCTTGGTGATGTACATTCTGTGGGTTTTGACAAAGGTATAGTGACCTTGGATCCACCATTATAGAACAATACAGAATAGTTTCACTGCCCTAAAAATCCCTTGCACTTAACCTAGTTACCCCTCTGCTCCCCCAAACCAACAGGGATGTATTTGGATTTCCAACGTGCTAGAGAAAGGTGTATGTTTTTCTTTTTTCCTTGGAACACAAGTTGTGGTGACTCGTTCGGACCACAGGGTCATCGTCAAGCCGAGCTCGGATGGTCTCGCGAAGCCCGGTCCAGATCACGCGGTATCTCCCGTGTCGCCTGCACCGTGTGGCGATTGTGGGCCGTTCCTGGACCATGGTGGCCTCTTGCCAGGAGTCCGGCCGCTGCCCGCGTTCTAACTCTCACGCTACCCAGCAAGGATGGGCATTCGTGAAGTCCAGATGGTGCTGAAGACAGACAGGGAGTACTCGGAAACTTCGAGAATATGAAGAAAAGGCAAGGCAGAGCTTACCAGCTCAGCGCAGTGGTTCTCAGAGTATTGCCCAGGCACCCTTAGAGGGTCCCTGAGACCAGTCAGGGTCTCACGGGTTCAAAATGATTTTCACAACAGCACTAAAAAGTGATTGTCCTTTTTCACTCTTAGCGTCTCAAAAGTATACAGTGGAGCCTACGTGACCTGTGGTAACACAGCAGACTGGATGCAGATATGAAAACTCAGCTGTCTTCTATTAAGGCAAACAATAAGGAGTTTGGCGACATGTAAAATAATGCCACTTTTCCCTGCCTTTTGTTTTGGAAAATATAATTTCCATTTGTAAAATCATATGTTTTAGATGTGATGGGTTTGTTATTGGCCTTTTATGTGAAATAAATACTGTTATGTTTTTCCTGGTTTTCATTGCTAATATGACACATATTGATAGAGAGAACCCATATTAAAAGCTTTTTGGAATCCTCAATCCTTAAGAAGGCAAAGGAATCCTGAGACTGAAGCATTTGGGATTGTCTGATTTATAGCAAAGGATTCAGAGTCAAAAAAAAAAAAAAAAAACAAAACACTGGGTTAAAAAAAACCCAGTTCTGCCACTTGGATGAGTTATTTGCCCCTATCCCACCCCGAGCCTTGGCTTCTTTATCTGTAAAATGGTGACAGTGTTTACTTCATGGGTGGTGGCAAAGATTAATGGCCTGCTGTGCGAAAGAGCACCCTGCGTGCTTGCTGGCATGGCTGAGGCAGTCCATAAACAGCGAGAGAAGAAAAAAGGAAGAAAATTGAGAACGCAGTTTTCGTCCTCACACATGGCAGGGCCCTTCTGCTGTGCACGATAGAACACTAAATAATTAATGGGGTCTTCTCCCCCACCCCCGATGTGCTACAAGCAATGGCAGGCTGGAGTTGGTGGGCTTCAAGAGACAGGAATGACATGATCAGAAAGAGAGGGTGTTTCTCTTCCGTTCTCATGGGAGAACAGCACGAAGGAAGGCTTGCAAGGAGCAGTGGGAGCCTCCCCGTGGGACGCTGAGCGGGCGAGCCGGCCTGCGCGTGCGCACACTCGCACACACCATGCACCCGTGTCCATACTGAGTGAATATAGATCCGTGAAAGAGACCACATCCAAAATCAAGCTTCCCACACCGTTGTAACATAGTGAACAGGGCCTGAGCGCATCGCAGCCTCACGGACACACAGTCGCTTTTCATCTGGATGAGCAGTCACCCAAATCCCAGGGCCCACCCAGAGATCTGGACACAGCTGGTCGGAGGCAGAGCCTGGGTGTCTGGGTTTTCACGCAAACTGCAGACATGCAACCGGAGGAGAGCCCTCCAGCCTACCCTGGGCCAAGCAAGAAGACCCGAGAGTTTCTTTCTCGCTCTCACCGCATGTCCAGTGCAGGAGGGCACAGGGACTCCGTTCCCTGTGGTTGCCAGGGGCACCGGGGACCCATCCCTGTGACCACTGCAGTAGAGGGAAGGGAAGAATAATAGCCCAGGAAAGACTTCTTATCTACCAAGCTCCACACATCACTTCAACACATACTTTGTGGTCCAGAGCAAGCCACACGGCCCTACCCAACAAACCTCAGGGGAGAGGGAAGGTGCGATGGTCCAGGCACCTTACGCTAATGACCTTCTCTGCTACCCTTCTCTGGGCTCCGACAACCTGCCGGGGATGGTGCTCAGCAGTGTGCATCTGTCCTCGTCTCATCTGAACCCCACAAACACCTGTGAGGTAGAGTGTGTTTACAGGCCCGCTTTACCAAAGAGGGCTGCGAGGCAAGGACACTCTAATTTGCCAGTGTCACCCAGGTAGCTGGAAATGGGGCTGTGATTTGAATGCAAGCTGTTGGACACACTTACCCACTGGACTCTGATCATTGCCTGATCTTCGACTCATAATTCCTTGAGCAGGGTTCATGGGTGGGGGGTGGGGGGAACTGGGGACACAATAGAGCTCCAGGGAACCAAGGCTTCTATCCTGGTGGCTCTCTGCAGTGCAGGGGTATTGGGTTCTGACGGAGTTCATCTCTATGAGGCACTGTTAGAATTCTAAGTTCAAACCTCAAAGCTGGAAGAAATTAAAGAACCCAAGCCTAAATGTCCCTCCTTCCCACCTTCCTCCCTTTCAGCGGGGGCATCCTCTCTGCCTCACCCCCACCCCTCCCTGGGGGCCCTGAAGCCTCTTTGTGGATACTTTCTTTCTCTCTGGGGGAAAGCCTGGTTTGCTACAACTTCTGCCTAGCACCGAGCCCTTGGTGTCCCCATCCCTGGTTCAGAGGTGAGAAGGCCATTGCCAGGGTATTTTAAATTCTTTGTTCTTAAAAGCTTTGGCCAAGCCAAGCACACGAGAACACACGTGACCCAGACAACACCGTAAACATCCACCCCCGCCCCATGAGCGGGTACTCCCCTGACAACCCAGCCCCCAGCAGCACGTGATGGGCGGGAAGAGACAGGGTTATGACCTCAGCCACGGGTGTGTGTTCACAGGCACCCACTGCCCACCACTTCTCGTGCAGCTTCTGTCCCTTCCAAACGTTCTAACTTGGCCATCTTTCTCAGGACAAAGATACGAGCCCAGTTTGGGTTCATCAGAGGCCAGAGAGGTGCCTACCTGGTCCCTGAGATAAAACCCTTCAGCCTTCTGTTATGATTTCTGTCCCCTTGCCTCTTCCCTAGTAGAGCAGATTTATAAGTCCTGGTGTGTCCACAGTAGGTGCTTAATAAGTGATGGCTGGCCGGAGTGGCCGCTGGGAGGAGACCCCGAGTCGGTTGATGGTACTACCGTGGGCACCTCTTCCCCTCTCTAGAGTGGAAGGTTGACTTGGGGCCTCTCTCAGACGAGCTCAGCTCTGACCCCGGGGCTTCTCATGTCCTGTGGTCGCTCCCCATCCCAGGGCTGGCCCTTTGGCAGCTTGAGAGTGTTGCTCAGCTCTCACTCCTTACCTGCTGGCCTTTTCTGCCCCACAGCTTCAAAGTCTAGAGAGCAGGCAGTGGGTTCCCATAACTGGTGTGAATCTCACTCACTCACACACACACACACACCGCAGGCTGCAGCCTAGCTGGGGAGCGGGGGCTATGTTCTGAAGGAGCGTCCTGGGCCCTTGAGGCTGCTGTCACCTCATGATCACGCTGGCCCATCTCTCAAAACCACCTTTCGGCATGACCAGAAGAGACCAGTGTCTTCCGGTCTGCCATCCCTGAAAATGCACCGGGCCTCAAGACGCTGGGGAGCAGAAGACTGAGGCGCACCCACAGCTGGGGGCTGGAAGCCCTTCCAGGTAGGTGCCCACCGATACTTAGAGTCGTGGGCGTTTCTGGCTCTCTGGCGCCCAAGCCAACATCACTGTCTGCCCCTGTCTTTCAATCCCAGCATCCAAGTTCCCTGGAATCGGAGTCGTGAGCAGAGACGACGAAGCACGAAACGGCTGGGGGAGACCTTCCATCACCGTCTGCCACGGGGCTCGGCAGCCCGCGCTCCGGTCCTTTTGTCCTGTCTCTTCCACCTTCTCTCTGATTCTGCCTCTCGTTTCCAATGCTCCGTTCCGTCACCCACACCCAGAAAGCTCTACCTGATTCACGCGCCAAAGCCCAGGGCGAAGGGTTGGAGAACACACACCTTCCATTCTCCCGGGGCAGCAGGGCTGGACTCCTGCCTCTTCCTGAGCACGGCCGGACCACACGTGAGGCCAGAGCTCCAGGCCTGGGGCCCGCTCTGGGCTTTGTGGCCCCAGGCTGGGCACCTGGCTTCTCTGAACCTCAGTTTTCTCATCTCTGAATTGCGAAAGTGTTCCTAGCTGGTGGGGCTGGGTGCGGGCGAGCACGGGGCTGGGAACCCCCCGGACAGTCAGGGAGAGTAGGTGGTTGTTCTGGTTGGTGTCTTTCTAATGAGAACGGCTCCTCACTCCTCACGCATTAACCCCAGCGTGTACCGGAGAAACACGTCAGCTCCTTCCTGATTCATGTCCACCGAAATCTCAGCGTCCTCAGTGGCACAAAGCATTAAGTCGCCAAGAAAAGCCTTCCTGTCCTGAGGCCCTTTGGATAAAAGGGCTTCTTCTTCTGACTCGCAACAAGGAGTCATTCGCCAAACTGCAACAGCGCATAAACCTTAGAAGCCACAGATTTGAGTGAAATCTAATCTTAGCCAAAACTGGCAGGAGGGAGGAGGTGTGGGGGGTGGGGAGGATGAGTCAGAGATTCCGCTCTTTGGAGGGGGGCAGCCTAATATGGCATTGGGGAGCCACGAGAGACGACTTAGGTATGCCTGGACTCTCCGACTGGAGCCGTGACTCTGGCCAGGGACCAGCTGTGCCCCAAGCCCCAAAACCCCCACCTTCCCTCGCACACTGGGGTGGCAAACCGACACGGGGAACCCATATCAGGTCAGAAGGAGCCAGCCGAGGGACCGGCAGCTTGACCCCAGAAATGTGGGCAACCACCTTTCTCCCAGCCTGCCCTGGTTCCTGTGCCAAGCTAGAGACCCGCACCTTCAGGCTGGAACGCGGTCCTCGCTGACCCCAGGGCAGCCGACACTGAGTCCGTTATATGACATGTAAACCTGTGAGCGACAGGGAGGCTGCACCCCACAGACCCTCAGAGCATGCGAAACGTATTCTCACCCCCGGAGTAAGGGACGAGGTCAGGGATTTCTGAACAGTCTTACGACGTCGTGAAAACACAGACACCCCCTAAACGGCGTGTGTGGAAGCCGAGCCAGCTTCTGGGCCTGGCTCCTCACTAGCCGTGCGACTTTGGGCAAGGTACCTCGTTTCCTCGGGCCTGTGTCCTCGTTGGTTGGGTGTTGGTGTCTTTCAGTCATCTGTAAATTGAACGAAACAGAGAGAGTTCTTCGGAGGTCCTGAGGGCTTGCTTCCTGGGCCCCGCCTGAGGGTCCGATCCAGCCGGTCTGGGGTAAGGCCTGGGAATTCGCATTTCTCACATGCACCCAGGGATACAGGAGTCCTCAAGGACCCCAAAAAGGAGACCAGAGTCTCAGTGTCCTGCATTCCCAGCAGAAGTCCTCAGTCCACTGACTGAGGTATCACGTCCCTCCTGGCCCATGGCTGCAGGCAGGGGAACCAGGCACAGACTGGCCTGGCCTGTGGTGTCCATCTCAGGGCCAGGTGGTGAATCCGCTTCTCCAGAACCACACAGATCATGAACGCTGAGAGTGGGGACTGCTGGCGAGGGTCAAGGGACGGAATCGTACTCAAGGGGCAAGCAGCAAACACCTGCCGTGGTGTCAGAGCCCATGCTGGAATGGAGATGAGGGCCACCCCTGAGTCTCTGCTCCTTCTGGCACACCTGGCCACGCCCCTCATCTTCTGTGTAAAGGGTCAACTCTTGGCATCATTTGCTGACCGGGGCTCCTGTGTCCAGATCTGGGACGAGTCCTAGTTCAGATCACACCACCTCCAAATGAGACTGTACCTACACATTCCAGACAGATGGTGAATCCCACCCAGATCCCTCCAGGAAGGAAGTGGTCACCTCAGCTCTTCTGACTGCTGCCCCTGGGGAAACTTCAG
The DNA here is from genome assembly GCA_004027375.1 of Macroglossus sobrinus. NCBI lineage: Eukaryota > Metazoa > Chordata > Mammalia > Chiroptera > Pteropodidae > Macroglossus > Macroglossus sobrinus. The sequence continues at coordinate 4,109 of PVKZ01007137.1, read as the reverse complement.
CCGCACAGTTTGGCCACACTGGGTCCTTCGTGTATAAACCTGCGCCCTGCACGAACGGTCAGGACACTGCCCTTCTCACCTGGGCTTGCAGACTCGCTCAAGGTCTATTTTCTGACCTCAGAGAGACTCCCAAGTAAAGAGGGTGATGATGAAGACGAGGGTGAAGGGATCCGTGGGTCCCTGCTTTAGTTCTGGTGTCCTACACTTCTCAGGAGATGTTTGTTCAGAAAAGGACTTCAGGTTTTAGATGATTTGCTCCCAAAGGCAGGCCAGCAATTTATCAGCCTTGTCACCCAAGCTGCCTGGGACTCACCCAAGTCCCATAGCTGAGGAGAGGAAGAGCACAGAGATTGAGCCTTCGGTCCACAGCCCGAGATGTTAATCTTAGGGGCAGAAATGGATCCCGGGTTTCAGTTGCCGCTACGATCTTCACCTCAGATCTATACAGAGGTTGATCAGGGCACTGAATTGCGACGCATCTACTGGGAAACAGAAAACCGTCCAGATTCAACCCAGGTGGTGCGACCTTGGGTACCTCACATAAGTTTTCTGTGCCACAGTCTTCTCATCAGCAAATGGAACCCTGAGACATGCTTATCCCTTAAAGGTCGTTGGGGGGGAAATTAAAATGTGTAACACACTCGAAATGGTACCTAGTGCAGGCCAAGCTCTTTATAAATAGTAACTATGATTATTCAATTTACAAGACATCGAGGGAGCATCGTTTACAGGTCTGGTGTGAGGTGACAGAGATTTAGAGATCAGTAAAGACGCAGAAGCTTATCTTCAAAGTGTTCATGGTCTAGCAGAAGATAAGACCCAGAGAAAGATAAACCACAATAGATTAGGCAAATATCCTCCCCGAGCTTTGAATAAAGTACTAAGGCCACCTGGAAGAGACCAGAAAGATTTCCAAGGAATGTGACCCTTTGATAAGGACACCGCCACAGGACGGTGTCTGGGGGAAGCCCTGCTGGATCTGGAGAACAGAACGTTGAATCGAGGAAAGGGCCTGACTGTCCATGGAATGATGAGTTCAGAGTGACAGTAACATAGAGTCCCCAAGACGGGAGTGGAGGGCACAGTCCTAGGAAGTTGGGTAGTACGTCACACGTCACACGGCAGACTTCAGACTTTGTCCTCAGAGACAGCAGGAGCTAAGGAAAGTTTTTAAGAGACAGAATGGGATGGGATGAGATGTGACATTTTTGGGGGGACTCAAACTGGTCGCAGAGTGGAGGGGTGGCCTGGCTGGAGAGACACTGGTGCAGCCAGGCCAGTCGGAGGGCTGAGTCCAGGCAAGAGGTGGTTTAGGATGCAGGCCCAGCCATGGCCATGGCGATGGGGAAGGGGGAGGCAGAATCAGGGCCTTTTCATCAAGACGAGGTACGGGAAGTGGTTAACCAGATGCTGACGGAGAGAGGAGGGAGAAATCAAGGCCACGTGTAGATTCCCCAGGGTGGAAGCCTGGGCGGATGGCATTGTCCATGTAGGGACCGCAGGACACAGACCCGGCTCAGAGCTTGGCATGAATCAAGTGAACAGACACACACCGGGTGAGTTAAGTTTGCGTTTTCTGTAGGCCACCTCTTCATACTTAAAATATCAACGCATTCTTGGAAAAAAGAAGTGAATAGGGGATACAGAGTGAGCTTTCAAAATTTCCCGTGAGGACAGTCCTCTCGAGCCTGGAGCTCTATCTCCTGGTCATTGAAACAACCGAGAAAACAGAGCCAAATCACGGACACCTGCGATGGCCCAGCCCGGCCTGGCTCGGAGGAGGGTGCGCCCTCCCCTCCATTCCTGATGGAACCACGTCCACTCACGCCGTCGGTTGCCACGAATTAACACACTTAAGAGACAGCCGCTCCAGGGTCCTGCCAAGGCCCCATGTCAGCGTGTCCCCAAGACAGGAGAGACAGACAAAGTCCCCTTTCATGCAACCCTCTCCTCGTAATAAAAAGAGAAAATACCGGTTCTAACCATGGAAATAAATGTAGGAGATGATGGCTTTGAAATTAAAGGTTGGAAAACATCATGTAGCAAAACCTAAACCCCCAAATGCAGTCCGGAGAGCCGCAAACCACACGCATTTGCACTTCAAGAGTGAAAGCTCTTTTGAAAGAGTCCTTGAAATAAAGATACCCAGGTTCCACTGGCGGGGGGAGGCGGGGAGCAATTTGGGTCCAAAACACATCTTTATGGCCGAGTCTGAAAGCCCAAGGAAGTGTCCCCTAATGGAAACGCTGACCGCCCGTCCACACACCCCACCAGCAAGATCGTGGCTTTTTTTGAGAAAATAAGACTTTCCTTTGCAACTAGGTCAGCTGAGAAAGCAAGCAAGCGTTTCTCCTGGCAAGTCTGTGGTTTTCCAATGGAAAACAACTCCCTTATGGCATGAGATGTGTTCCCGCCTTCGCTTTCACCTGACGCCAGGTTAACTGGTTGGGAGGACGAAGAGGCGGAAAAACAGGAAGCACCTGTTGTCCAGACAGGTGTGGTCTGAGAACGGGAGGGAATACGCCATCCCGGACCGGCAAGTTCCTCCCAGGCATCACAGGCTCAGGCTCCCACTGAGCCCCCAGCGGGTGCATCGAGGGGTGAGGACGGCCAGGTGAGGGCTCACATGCCCGGTCGAAAGGGGACAGATGCTAGTCCACCCGGGCCACTGACGATGGCCATGCGACATCTATGCTATCAACAGTTCTAGGAGAAGCTGGAGACCTGCACATGTATGTGACATCGTCTGAACGTTAATGTCAAGAACCAGTTCCAAGCATCGACACAGCCCAGCTCGCCGGCGCCCACCCAGATCTGGACTCTGTGGGGCTCGGCCTCGTCAAGGCAGAGTTTCAACACGCCAAGAGAAGAGGCCTCGTTCGTCGTGTGCGGTCGTGATACCGGAAATGTCTGTGTGTCGTTGTGCCAGATGCCCGCCCCCTCCCCTTCTGTGGGCCTCGATGTCCCCTCCTGGGAAGAGACGGAGTAGGCACCAGGTGAACTGCAACCGCTCACTTCCCTGCAGCCTGGAATTCTACGCCCTCGGCTGACAGAAACCATGCCATGTGAGAGATGCATTTTCTGGAAAGCACGGGCAGCCTCGAGCTGACAGGGAATTCAGGGAGGCAAAGCCTCACAGGTGTCAGGTGGTTCCTGTGACACATCTCCCTCATCTCGGGAAGGAAGGAGATCTGATGAGCAGAAGGACATGGACGCTTTGGTGACAGGGTGGCCTGTCCCCCATCGGGGCTGGCGTCGGTGTTCAGACTCCGCCCCATCATCGTGGCCAGGCCTGTAGGGTAGCAGCCTTGTCCATTTCCCCGTCTGCATTTCGACAATGAGGAAACAGAGGCTCAGGGGTGTTTAGCGTCTCACCTGAGATCACACGCTGAGGAGAAGGCCGAGAGAACCTGAGGCTGGTGCATGAGGCAGGGCAGCCCGTTCCTGGGCACTAAAACCCCAAACGCTGCAGGAAGAGGGGCGTCCCAGGGACACGTGAACCATTCGCAGCCTCTCCTCTCTGTCCGCCCCTTCTCTGGCCCGTCACGACCACACAGGGAGAGCGAGGGGGCCCTGCCCGAGGCCCGAACACGGCCTACCCGGTCCTGAGCCCACGCTCCACTTTCCTGAGGGACCTTCCCCAACCCAGCAGCCACCTCCCTCAACGGCACTCAGTGTGAAAACAGAGCAGGTCCATTACCTGGAAAGAAAACGGGGTTTTCATCTTTCTCTTGGGCGGCATTGTCTGTGTCCAAGTGACATCTGCAGGGGCCAGTGACACTTGCCCTCAGCCCTGGGGCGTCCTGACAGCAAGCGTGCTTTATGCCCGTACCCCGAGAGAACGGGCTTCCTGCTCTCCAGAACCGTGTGCCTGGAGCGGCCCAGCGTGGCCCCGTGCCTGTGGCACAGAGCCCTGCCCATGACGTGGGCACAGACCGGCCCCCGAGACTCGGCTCCCCGGTGCCCAAAGCTCAGCCGTGAGCCTGGGTCGGGCACAGGTGCCGTCTTCGTGGCCCCACCCCGGGGGTCTCTGACACACACACTCTCACAGTTCCCTTTACACCTGTACCGCGTTTCCCCTTCACCCAGGTTCTCCCAAAGTTACCTGA
>PVKZ01007136.1:0-26222 GCA_004027375.1 Macroglossus sobrinus | reverse complement strand
CTCCCTCCTCCTCCTTCTACCTCCTCTTCCTCCCTCCTCTTCCTCCTCCTCCCTCCTTCTTCTTCCTCCTTTTTTTCTTGGCAGGAGAGGCCCGCTGGCGTCGAAGCTGCGAGCAGCTACTCTGAACGGTCCCTGAGCGTAACAGGAGGAGCCCCTTCCTGCGGGTCTGATTCATGATGTGACGGGACGCTGCTGGCCACCTGACACTAATCTTGATTTATGACCTGGCTAACCTTCTTATTTCCCGGCCTCGATGCAGCCCCGTCCCCAGGGCCGGCGTCTGTGCCCGCGCGGTTCCCAGGCGGGCGTGGCGCCGTCGTCCCTCCCGGGATGTGGACGCAGGGGGTCGGCGCCGATGGGACCACGGAGCCCTGCGCTGTCCCCACCCCCGGCCCCGTGTCCCCCGGCCCGCGGGAGGCCGGGCGCTGGGCTGTGGCGCGGGCACCGTGCGGCGGGGGCGGCAGGCAGGGCCGTCCGTGCGGGAGCGAGCTGCCTGTGCTTGCTCGGCGGCAAGGAACGTTCTCGTCGCCGTCCGCGCGAGCCCGCTCGGGAACACGGGGCCGACGCCCCGGGAAGGGACGGGAATGAACTAGTTTTGTTTCAGAATCGATGGAACGGCTCCTTAGCTCATTCCTCGAACATCCGAACGCTGCTCGTGGAGAAGTGAGACAGCGAGGGCCCGCCCATCGCCCCGCGCACGGGGGGAGTCTCCTCCCGTCGCATCCTCGGCTAACTCAGGCGTTTGCTGATGGCGTCGCTAACCCGTTTCATGTTAACTTCTCGGTTTGGGTTGAAATGGTGCTTTTTACCTCCATGTGATTTATGAAGAGTCTCTCTGTTGTCAACAGATGTCCTGAAAACGCGTTCGGTGACCCTGAGCCTGTTAAAGGCCCGGCTGCGTTCACCTCTGCGGGGCGCGCCCTGTCCCCACGGGTTTCACGGGATGGTGTGTCCTCGTGGGGCCCACGTTGGGGGGCACCTCACACCTGACCCGTGTTTCCTGGAGTTTGTCCTGAGTGGGGTCTGGTGGTGGCAAAGGACCGTGACACAGCCGACAGCAGTTCCGACGGGCCCCTCGGGTCTCGTGGGCTGAAGGCCGCAGGTGGCCAGGAACCGTGGGGAAGGGTCCGGAGCGTGCGCTCGGGGGCCGGGAGCGTTGACACGCCTGCGCACGGCCCGCCACGTCCTGCTGTGGCTGGCGGGCGGGCGCGTGCGTCCGCGGACCCCACGAGGTGGCAGCGGCCCACGTGGGCACGTGCCCCGCAGAGCGGCCTCCCGCATAGCGGCCTGGACCCCAGTGGGGGTTGGCGGCCTTTGTCCCCACAGAACAGCCGGGCCTCTGCCGACCAGTGCAGGGTGTGATGCATCGTCTGCCTCACAGAGCGCCGTGCGTCTGGCAGAAGTGTCGGTTTGAAGTGTGTCTGATTCGACCTTGAACGCCCACCTGCCACTCACGTGTGGTACTCTTGAGCTGGTCGCTTAACCTCTCAAGCTGTGCTCTCGTCGACCAGTAATTTGCTCGACCTGAGGTTTGCGGATGAGTAGAAATGAGCTGAGGCACGCGAAGCCCCTGGCCCCGTGCCCGGCACAGGCGGCTCACGAGTTCCGTCCCTGCCACCCGGCCCTTCCCGCGGTCTGTCGGCACGAGGTCGCCCGCACAGGGGCGCAGAGGCGTGCCTCCTCTGGGAACACATATTTGCTTTGCGACACCGAGGGGATCAGTGGGCACGTGGTTCTGTCTCGTAGGGACAAGCCACGCAAGGCGTGGGGGACACGTGCCCGCGGTGCGGCCGGGGTCTGAGCTGCGTGAGGGGGCTCGGCCAGCGGCCTTTCTGATGGCCTTGTGCCTTTTACCTCCAGCCCCTGTCTCCTGTCATTAGGGAAAACAGTTGTGCAGACTCGAGAATGCCTTTCTTTTTGTCCTTCACATCAAGTTGCATTCCTCGTCTGCGCAATAAACTTGCAGAGCAGACGGGGACCGGCGAGGTGAGAGGGGACTCGGCACCGCGGCCCCAACGGGGACAGCGGGCTGGGAGCCGCCACACCCAGACGGCGCTGCCGAGCCCGCGGCCCAGACACGCCCCGCTCTTCACGGCCCTACTGCGCATGTCGTCCATGTCATGGCCGAGCTGGCCGCCGACCGCGAATGCCGAGGTTTGCAGCTGTGTGTCTCGTTTCCGACCAGCGCCGTGGGTAGACAGGGGTCTCCTCTGCGGCCCGGTGGCCATCCGCACGGTCAGACCCAGCGCCCGTCTCCTGTCGCCTTCCCTTCACGGTCCCAACAGTAGGTTCCGGGCTCAAGTCAGAGAGAAACGTGATGAGGGTTCAGGGCAGCGCGCCAGGCACCCGGCGGGAGTGGGGGCGCCCGCTGTCCTCCGAGGTCTCCGCGCCCCAGGGGGCCTGCTGTTCCCACCGCTGGGCCTCTGTCCCAGGAGCCTCACTTGGTCCCCGGCCCATCGGTCACCGTGGGGTCCCAAGGACTGAGGGCCGGAGGGGGAGGGTTGGGTGTGGCATGGGATCCCCGGGGCCTCACCCCCCTTCAACACACCCCCCTTCGAGGAGTGCCTCGTGGGGACAGGCGGCCTTGGGAGTGACAAGGTGTAGGAAGCACCGCGCATGGCCCACCCCACAGGGTCTGATGGGGACGGGGCCTCGGAGGAGGGGACAAAGGGAGCACGAGGTCCACAGAGCCGGAAGGGACGGGCGTGAGCGCCGGTGACCGCCCCAGGAAGCGCGTTGCCGGGGTCAGGGGTCCCCGGGTTTCACGTGCTCGGGGGTCGGCTGCGTCTTAGCCAGAGCCGACCTCTCCGCAGACACGAGGCTCCGTTAATCTGGGACAATTACATGGACATCCCAGGCCAGATGGCGCGCCTGACTGCGAGAAGCAAAGGTGATGTTTTTGTCGTGAAGAAGGTTTTCGGATGTCGCTAATTATTTCAGGGAACTAATCAGTACGCCGAGGTCCAGAGAAGTCACAGGGTTTGCCAGCTCTTTCGGGAAAGCCGCTCCGAGGGGCCCCGGCTCGCCGAGGCCGCCGCGCGGCTCCCGGGGGACGCCGGGGTCCTTGTCCATCGCTTGGCTTTACAAGGCTTCTGTTTGCTCTTTCCTTTTCGGTTGAAATTTTTGCTTTTCCTATATGAGATGTTTATTATTGCTACCCCAGAAGCGTCTGGAACATATATTGCTTTAAGCCGAGGGATCAAGCTCGCTCTCGTGACGGTTTAATTTTTATTGCATTCCCAGAGTGTGCGGGCTGCTGCTCGGAGGGGACGCGTGGCGGCTCCGGCCCCCCGAGACCGCACACAGAGTCGCGTTCCCGGCACGAGTCGCATCCCAGGGAGGGCGCAGCACACCCCCGGGCCCCCGTCACCGCGCTGGCACTCTCCGTTCGCCCGGCACGTCACCATTGCTTTGTGCTCCCCGTGGTTCCTGCAGGAAAAGTTGCGTTCTAGCCCACAACATAGTTTACAGTAATAGTAGGTAATTATTTTAGTTCCAAGTTGTTTAAAATTGATAGAATGACTCAATCTTCAGCTGAAATCCTGCCGTAGAGTCATTTAGAGAGGCTGTAATTGCCACGTTATGTTTTCCAATTTATCCATAGGTGACTTCAGAAAAGTAATTCTGCTACGCCAGACAATTTATTTCTCTATTGTCTATTTAGCTTTTCCTCGGTTATGTGTGATTCTGGGATATAAAGCTGCTTGGCTCATTGAAACCTGTACATGGAATATTTAAAAAATTTTCTTAAATCTAAATTTTAAGGATCAGAACGCTGCTCCCGTCGACCAGGCTCTGATGAAAGAAAGCGTGACACTGAATTGCTGCCGAGCCAGCTGGGAGGAGCAGGGGGTCTGGGGGTGCCCCAGGCTGGACCCCGTTCCCCAGGGGCCGCGGGGGCCGTGCTCGGAGCCCGCCCGCCCCCCTCGGCACGCGGCGCGGACCCAGGGCACCCGCTCTGTCTGCTCCGACCAACGCCAGGAGGTGCCGCGTGCAGGTCTGCTCAGGAAAGCGGCCTCGATCGCCACGAAGTGATGCTTTTGAGGATGTTCATGGCCGTGTCGTGGAGGCTGAAGGTGACACGGCCTGGGGGTGTGGCCAGCGGGGAGGGACAGCGAGCAGAGAGCCCGGCGTGTGTCCACCTGCGGACACGCGGCCTGGCACAGGAGCGGGTGTGGGCTGGTGGGGGACGCCTCAGGCGTCGGGTCACAGTCTGTGCCACCCGGCATCCTGGAGGTAAGAAGCATCTTTGACTTGATGATGTGTCCAACGTGGGGGAGTCAGAACCCATCTGTGTTGGTGGCGGGGCCGTCACATGGAGCAGTGGCTTCTCGTGCCGCTCAGTGCCACAGCCGGCTGCGCACCCCGACGCCGTCCGTCCACGCCAGCGGGAGAGACAGCGCCCCGACTTTCTCCAGGACGCCGCCAAAGGGGACGGTGACTCCCAGCGCCGCACGGGGACACGTGTCACTCACTGCTCCTCCGGGAGGAGGCTGGGCGTTGTCGCCCTCCGGACAGATGCGCCCGTTCGGACGGTCCGTCTGTCCTGTCTGCCACAGTCCACGCGTCCCGAGCCCCGGGCAGCCCCGCGGGGAGCGGGAAGGGGCAGCGTCACCGCGGGAGTTTCTAAGGCGTCTCACGCTCGCTCGCTCCCTGGCGGGTCAGGCTCGCAGGGCGCAGAGGAGCCGTCGGTGACGAAAGCCGCGCCTGCTGGGGCAATCCGGGCGCCCTCCCGCCGCGAGTCACCTTTGACACAATCGTCACAGACCCGTGACGTTTCCATCCGCGCATGCTGTCGAAGGGTTCACTCGGCCGTAGCGTCGGTAGAATGTGCCCCCCGAGTTCACGGCCACGTTCTCAGTTTTACGTCTTTGTCTTTCAATGCGCTGCAGGTCCGTTCGTGGGGGCGGGACGTTGGGGGGGTGGTTACGTCAATCAAGTGTTAGAACGAAGGTTAAGTAGCTTGCGTGTGATTTTGCAATGATCCCAATTTCCAGGGAAAAATATTTGCACGATGCTTAGTCGCTGGGTCGGTGGCAGACAAATTGATTATGAATTAGTCTCTGTTTTTACTGAACCACAGATTCTGTGTATAAACGTGGATTTTACGTGTACCTTCTCTGTGTAGGTAACAAGCATCTCAAACCAAATCGTTTGAGCAGAAGTGATTCTTCTATATTAAACACTGAATTCTCACATAAGCCACGGGGATTCCTGCCGGGTGAATCTGATGCCTCCGCCCTGCCGTGCGCGGCTGGAGGGCCGGGCGCCCGGCCAGCCTCGCCCCTGGGTGCCGAGCGGCTCCTGCAGCGCGGGGCGCAGAACTCGGGGCCCTGCTGCCTCCTGGGTGCCTGTGGCTCCAACGGTCCCCAGCGGACTGCCTGCCCCTCTCTGCTGCTCGTCTCCTGCCGTGCCCAGGGGACGGGGACGGAGAGCAGGACGCAGCTCAGCACCAGAGGCGTGCAGGGGATTTGGAGGCCTATGCTGACTGAGCCGCTGGCAGGTGTGATGGGGCCGGCCATCGTTTCTGAGGGGACAGGTGTGCGGGGCAGACATGTGGCCATGCTGGTGGTTCAGCCAGGCACGGGGGCCCAGGGCGGGGGAGACGGGGTCCAGGCGCTCACAGCCCACCACTGCGGACACTTGTCGCATGGGGGCATGGAGGGCCTGAGCCCCGGTCACCCGGGCTATTGTCCCACCCCGGTCAGCTCAGAGACTGAGACGAGGGTGTGGGAGCATTTCCCAGAGGACCAAGCAGGACAGAGCCCCTTCTGGGAAGCGCCGCACACTGCCCAGGGTTGGGGGGCCCAGCCTGTCACCTGACAGCTCCAGGCACGGCCAGCCTCACGCTGGCCGGTCGAGGGACAGCTGGGGCTTCGGGGTCAACTGCAGTTCGAGATGGCAGGGCTGGTTTTGGGGAAGTTCTGCACCCACTTAGTGCACTGTGTGCCTGAGTGTGGCCTCAGGGGGTTCTCCGTCTGCTCAGCATGGTGTGTGTCCCCCAGTCCAGCCTCTGGGGGTTCTGTGACCTCTCAGCATGCTGTACCCTGAGTGTGGCCTCAGGCTGTCTGAGACCGTGACGTCCGGCGCCACGTGTGACGTGCAGCTTGCGGGGACGGGGATGAGGGCAGCTGTCCCCTGCATGGTGTCTCTCCCAGAGGCAGAGCCGCGGCCAGAAGGCCCCTTCCCCTCCCCCCGGGCCCTGCGGGGCCGTCCTCGGGGCAAGAGTCTCCCCTGAGCCGCCCGCGCCACGTCCGGCCCGAGCTTGGACCACGGCTCGTCCGTGGGGGGTTGAAGGGCCCGAGTGGCCTCCTCCTCGCCCACTGTCTGCAGGACGCCCGGCCAGCTCCGCGGTGGCCCAGCGGCTCGGCCCGCACACACTGGGCGACGGTCCCGCCTGCACCGGGCCAGCTCCGCCGCTGGGAGCGATCCCGCAGGGAGCCCGCGCCCTGCTGAGCCGACGTCACGATGTCGCAGGGACCCTCACAGCGGCCCCGAGCCGACCGGACACAGTCCGTAGGCGGTGGACACACCTGTGTCCCGATGTCCCCCGACCTCACTGGGGGTGGAGCGCGTGGCGGGGCTGGCCTGTCCTCTGTCCCCTGGACGTGGGACGAACCCAGGGCTGTGTGACGGGGGGACCGGGGCCCGGCGTGTCACCAGAAGCAGCAGTAGCATCGCGTCCAGGACTGCTTCCCTGCGTGTGGTCTGCTCCCCCGGGGGTCCCGCCACGCTCCCCTGTCCTATCGCTGGCCACCTTGACGCCACCCCCCCCCCCCGAGGCCCTGCCGGTGGGCAGCTCACTTAGAGAGTCAGAGTGCGAGGACGGTGATGTCACTCTCCGCCAGGCCCTGGACCGCCGTAAATTCTGCTGTGACTGCGGTAATTAAGACTGCGAGGCCGCGGAGCTGTCTTCGAGGGGAAGGGCCTGTCCCCTTCTGCGGAGGGATAATTAATTCTCCGAGTGGGCGCTGTGAAGACTTTACTGTAAGGGACGAGGCTGGTGCTTCGCGCCTGCATTTGTCAGTGTTTAATCGCACGAGCAGAGCACTTTGGGCCTGGGACCTTGGCTTCCGCTGCAGAATTAGGCTGAGTTATTGTTTGAAGAGTCAGAGGCGGAGGGTCCCATGTCCGAGGCGTGCCAGGCCGCGGACGGTGCCGGGCGGCGCGCCGCCGGCTTGGAGCGGAGCGTCCCCGCCGCGCCTTGGTCGCGAGCAGCAGCAGCAGCAGCAGCACCACGCGTCTCCATGGCGGCCCGGCCTTGGGGGGACGCGCCCATCCCCCCCACGGGCCTCGGGCCTTCAAGGCCCCAGCCTCGCTGGCTGCCGGAGCGTGTCCGGAAGGCAAGGCGCGTCCGTCCCAGACACCCGGTCGTAAATCATGAGCCACGCGGCGCCCCCCTCCCCCGAGGGTCGTTCACGGTGCTGCGTGGGGAAGCTCTCTGTGTTCAGGGGTGGGGGGGCCTGGGCCTGGGGCCCCCGCCCGGGCTTCGGAATCCCCGGCGGGCCGTGCTGGTGGGCGTCGGGGTCGTGCTCCCAAAGACAAAGGGGTGGGCGCCCGGGGGTCGACGTGGCCTTGCTTTGTTCTCTGTGAGCGGGGAGAAGGCGCAGGTGAGGTCACGGAGCTCACGGGGACGCCGGGGACCCATGTGCCCGCCCCTCAGCGCGTGGCGGACTCCTAGGGCAGGCCGGCGGGGGGCAGCCCCGGCTTTGTGGGCACCACGGGGTCTGGTCACAGGTGCTCGTGGAGGCCGCCGCAGATGACAGGGTGAGCCTGGCCGCGTCCCAGTGGGACGGGGGAAGGAGGGACCCCGTGTGTGCCGGGGACTCTCGCCGCCGAGTCAGTGGGAACCCAGCCTCGGCTCCAGCTGTTGGCTTCGGAGCATTAAACGCCGTTCGTGTTAAGAGGGAAATGAAACGAAATTTACTTCAGTTTCTCAGGTGTCCAAATAAGCGTGAAGAATCAATTTTTTCTCTGCCACCCATGAACGTCAGCTGCTCCGGCAGCTGTAGGCGGGGGCCGGGCCGGGAGGCGGGGAGCCCGGCCGCGGGCCCCGTGAGCGTGCGGGAGGGACGCGTGGCCCGGGGCGTCCCCGCGGGCCCCGTGAGCGAGGGGGCTGGAGTGGGACACGGCTGCGAGCAGTCTCAGGGTCGACGGGAAGTTATGTTAAAATTACTGCTTTTCCTTCTTTCTTCCTTTTTCTTTCTTTCTTTCTTTCTTTCTTTCTTTCTTTCTTTCTTTCTTTCTTTCTTTCTCTCTTTCTTTTTCCTTTTTTCCTTCCTTCTTTCTTTCCTTCTTTCTTTTTCTTTCCTTTTCTTTCCTTTTCTTTCTGCCATGTGGCAGCCAGTTGTCGCTGGGGTATCGTCTCTGACTGGCACTGGTCCTGCTGATGGGCTCAGAACCACAGCGCTGGCGGAGGGCCGGCCGGGCCATGTCTGGGAGGGCTGTGGGAACCAGGCCTTTGTCGTGGCATGGGCGGGGGGGGGGGGCGGTGCCACGAGCCCCCCCCCCTCGTTCGGGGACACTAGGCGGGGTCCGATTTCGATTCTGTTTCCCTGCACGGAGGTCTGGGCGCTCAGCCCCTCAGACGGCCCGTCCCTCCGTGGCCCGCCGACAGCAGTGGCCGGGGGGACGGGCACGGCGCTCGGATTTGGGCGGTCGGCGGCCCGGTCGGGGACGGGTGGCTCTGTGGGCCCGGCGCGGTGTGGATGGAGGCGGCGCCCTCGCACCCTGGTGGACGTGGGTGTCCCGCGGCGTCCGGCGGCCACGCAGGGCAGCAGAGGGACGGGGCGGGCGGACGGCAGACCCCGGAGGGTGCACCGGGCCGGGCTGCCACAGGGCCAGTGCCAGGCAGGGGCGGCACGCAGCTCGGCGGGGCTGGGGGGGCCCGAACTGCAGTGTCCTTCGGCTCAGTTCAGAAGTGCGGGTGGGCGTGCTGGGCGTTGTCACCTGCGGAGAGGTGGCCGGTCCAGCTCAAGCCACACCCGGCCCCCACCCTTCCCCGCTGCCGTCCGGCCTGTGGCCCGACCCTGGCCGCCGGGACGAGGCTCAGTCGTGTGCAAGATTCTCCTCCCCACGCTGCTCCTCGCCGCCCCGTGGGGGCGTCCGGCAGGCGGGCCCTGGTGACCCTGCGTCCTCGCCGCCCTCACCGCCCGACCCTCCACCTGCCAGACCCCCTGCCACTCGCCCGGCTCCGGTTGTCGGGGAGAGGGGGGGCTGTGCCCCGCGGAGGGCGAGGGTCCTTCTCCTGCAGAGCACCTGCCTGCCCACCGTCCCGCTCACAGCTGCCCCGCGTCCCCTGTCCGTGTCCCCCCGTCCGTGTGCCCCCGTCCGTGTCCCCCCGTCCGTGTCCCCCCGTCCGTGTCCCCCCGTCTGTGTCCCCTGTCCGTGTCCCCCCGTCCGTGTCCCCCCGTCTGTGTCCCCCTGTCGGGCCCACTTTGCTGATGAGGAATTCGCGGCCCGGGCAGGGTCGGGCACCACACGTTCGACGCCCCCCCGGCCGGGGCACAGCCTGCGTGCTGCGCCAGTGCGGGCCCCGTGGCCGCCGTCGGGGGCCGAGCCCTCCTCTGCCGGCGGCTGCCCCTGTCCCTTGCCGCTCGGCCCCTGGGCCGGCTCTGGGCTCCAGCCCGGGCCTCGAGTCAGAGGCAGGTGACAGGGAGGCCGGGCCACGGGGGGTTGGCGGCGGCGCTCACGTCCTGTTTCCAGGGCCACGGGGGCGGCAGCGCCAGCTGCGTGCCCGCCGTCCCCAGCAGTCCCCACAGATGTTTCCTGAGGCTCGGTCCCGGCGGGAGCTGGACCCTGGCCAGCCTCGGCTTTCGGGGCCTGCCCCCCCGGCCTTCCCAGAAGTTGGGTGAGGCGCGGACGGCCTGGCGGTAAATCACTTTGTGCTTCCGTTGGCCGGCGCCAGCTTCTGGGGCTCGCGTTAGGAGCCCGCCGGAGAGGGGGGCTGGGGCGCGTCATGCTCCCTGGCCAAGGCCCGAGCCGGCTCGCTCGCTGAGACACAGCCCCTCAGCCTCTGCCTGGCGGGCCCGTGCTCCGGGGGGGCCCGGGCCGCGGGGACATGTGTGCAAAGCGCTGCGAACACGCGTGAGCGGCTTTTGCTGCAGGACCAGCCCAGACTGTAGCACGCTGAGGGGCAAGGTGGGGCCCCCAGGAGGGCAGTGGGTCCAGGCTGCTCGCCCTGCCCCTCCTGGCACCTGGGAACATGCATCGAGCACGGGGGGCTGGGCCCTGGGCCCGCGTGGTGGACGCACTGCCCCCAGCGGAACGGGCGTGTGTGGCACGCGGCCCGCAGGGGCCCCGCGCTCGCGGTGCTCCCCCACCCCGCAGCCGCTCGGCGGGCTGGGACGCGGCCCCCGGTGTGGCTCCGGGGACGGAGCCTGCGAGGGGGTGTGACCACCAGCTCTGTGGAGCAGTCGGACTCTGAGGTCGCTGGGTGACATCCTAGGGAGGAGCGGGCAGAGCCCTCTGGTGCCAGGAGCCAAGGCCAAGGCCTCCTGGTCGCAGTGCAGATGGTGGTGCGTGTAACCGTCCCTACCTCCACCCCGGGTGCCCGCTCTCCACACACGTTCCTGCTGCCCCTGCCGACCCTGTGACCCGGGACACGCACTGTGGCCCCGCATCTAGGTGACCTCAGCGTGCCAGGCCATGTGTGGGGTCCCTGCTCCCGCAGTGAGCGGGGTGGGGGGAGACCCTCTTGGTAGCTTGTCTGTGTCCCTGGTGCTGTGGGCACCCTGGGAAGTGACCTGTCGGGGGGTCTCTGATGTCAGGCAGTTATGCCTGGGCGGGCGTCCGGTTCTAACCGTCAATGTGCACGGGGAAATGGGGGCTCAGGACGGACTCCTGGGGCTCGGGGGACGTGGCTGGACCTCAAGGTGCAAGGTCACCTGACCCCGTGTGGTGCTGGGAGCGGGTCACGTGACCGCGTGTGGTGCTGGGAGCGGGTCACCTGACCCCGTGTGGTGCTGGGAGCAGGTCACGTGACCCCGTGTGGTGCTGGGAGCGGGTGGGGGTGACAGCAGCTGGGCGGAGGTTTCACGGCACAGTGGACAGTCAGGCCACGTGATGCAGCCCGGACAGGCAGGGAGAGCACAGTCCAGCTGAGAGGACAGGACTGTCACAGCCGGGACTCAAAGCCACACGGGAGGGAAGGGCACCCGGGGACTCCGGGCTGCCGAGCGGGGTGGGGGCTCCTAAGGTCCATGTTCCAGGGCCCGTGCCCTTCCTGTCACAGCCAGTCAGCCCCGCCCCGGGGCGTGCGGGCGGCTGCGGCCCGTGTGCAAAGGGGGAGCGAGTGCAAAGGGGGAGCATCGCGGCTCCCAAGGAAACTACACAGCAGGTGCCAGGTGTGGCCGTGGGGGGAGGGGCTGCAGCCTGCTGACAGCTGGGGCCCCTCCCGCCATTAGCAGTGGGCTTGGTGTTCAGGTGGGGAGGGCCCAGGTGAGGGGCATCATGAGAAGCCGTCCCCCGTGGCACGGGGCCCGGGGAGGGGGCGTGAGGGGGCGTGGAGGCGGGCGCCGTGAACCGCGAGAGCGGGCTTGCGCACGCGCAGCTGTGGGAAGCCGCAGGTGAGGCTGGTTTGAGGGAAGCCCCCGCCCCGGGCCCGGCCCAGCGTGGGGCGTGGGGCGTGGGGCGTGGGGCGTGGGGCGTGGGGCGTGGCCCTCACGCCCGTGCTCCACGCAGAGGGAGCTGACGCCGGAGCTGGCTCCAGACGGGTCCTCTGAGGTACATCCCGGACAGAGACGTGGAGGCAGAGCAAGGTCGCGGGCCGTCCGGCTCCGGCCCGGTGCCCGCGGGAGGCGTCAGCTGTGCCCGTTCATCCCTGTAGCCAGAGCGGGGCTGCTGGGCAGCGCGGACACTAAGACCGCCGCCACGCCACCCTCGGACCGTTGGCAGAAGTCACGGGAGGAGGCCCCGGCGCGTGTGGCCCGGGTAGCCTGTCTGTCCCTCCCCTCGCAGGCTGGTGTCCGTGCATCTGTCCGTCTCTCTCCCTGCAGGTGAGCCAGACGCCTGAGCCGTCCCAGCCGCCCGCTCCCCTGGGGTGGGCCGAGCGCCGGGCGGACCCGTTTCCTGGGCTTTGTCTTCAGACCGACTTGGTTTCCGTGTTACGTGTGCGGTTTCCGTGAGCGACTCATCTCGGTGATGCTCACGGGGGGCGCCGGGCGCGCCGAGAGCTTCAGCCTCCAGCGCGTTCCACGGACAAACGAGGACAAGGCGGGGGACGGTCGCAGGAAGCGAAAGGACAGGGCCGCTGGTCCAGGCGGACGGCTGGTCTTCTGTCCTCCAAGGAACTCGTGAAAATGACATTATAGGGTCAGGTTCCCAAAGTGGCAAGGGACCGTGAAGAGGTTTTACGTCTTGAAAGGTGCTTCTGTTGTGCTTTACAGGACACCGAGTCCACGGCCAGGCCCCCTGCACGAGCCTACGAGCCACCAGCAGGGCCGGGCCTGGTCAGTGCTTGGCCGGGAGGCCACCAGGTGCTGTAGGTGTAGAAAATAAAAAAAGAAACCCAGCTGTTTCACATGTGCTCACTTACCTCGAAATTTGTTTCCCTAGGTGCTCGGGAGAATGGAGGACACCTGTGACCTGACGTACACGAGGGTGGCCAGCCCTCTGGGGACGCTCGAGGTCTCTGGCTGTCGGCAGGGGGTGCACGGGATTCGGCTGCTCGGCAGGAAGACCCCGGACACTGAGTGAGTGGCTGAGGGGGGGACGCGTCCGCGGTGGGGGCTCTGAGCGGCCGAGGGGAGGACGTGTCCGCGGGGGGGGGGTGGCTCTGTGCGGCTGAGGGGCTGACAGGCGCCCGCTGTTCTCCGCCAGCCGCGGGCAGCACGGGGCCACGTGCCGCCCATCGCAGAAATAAGTGTCTCGCGAACCAGCACCACTGGTGTCCTCGGTCGGCCCCCGGGCTCGTGGCCCGCGGCCGTCCACCTCCAGGTGGGCGGGGGACGGGCCCGGCACACAGCGGCTCCCGGGCGCTTTGTCAGCACGACTTCGGGGAGGCAGGAGGGACCTGGGCCACGTGGGAGGCCGGCGGGGGGCCTGCCCCTCGGGGTCCTGCCCTCCCACCTGGGTGTCACGGGGTCCTCCGGACTGACGACGCAGTATGGACTCCCTGAGGCCCATTCTCAGTTGCTCACCCGCACGGCGGCACGGGGCCGTGGCCCAGAGGGGTTGTCGTCGCTTTTGGTTGTGAGCAGGGCCCGGCCGGCTGCGTGTTGCCCGGCAGGACAGACGCCCCGGGACGGGGACTGGGGCCTTCGGGCGGCCCTGCCCTGGCGCTCGGGCGCAGGCTCCCCCCGCGTGGCCCCGGCTGGGCGTCGGGCTTCACGGAGCGGGCGGCCCGGTTCTGTCGGGGGAAACGGGGAGAAGCCTTTACAGGTGTGAAGCCAGGGTGGGAAGCGAAAGACGGCTTTTACCCCGTTTTCTGAGTCAGAAGATAGCACTGTTGTAACCAGACTGACCCGTTCAGAGTCAGGTGGCAGGTGGACAGCGGGCCACGGGCCACAGAGCAGGATGGTGGGCATGGGGGGGGGCCAGGAGCTTCTCCCCACCGATGCCCCGGGAGCGGTGGGGCCGGCCGCGTGACGTGCTGTGGCCGTGAGCGGCCGGCGCAGTTGGACGAGGGGTTTCACGGGGCTTCTGGCACAGGACAGGCCCGGGCCGTCCTCTGCTCCAAGGAAGTGACACTGTGGCCCGTGCCCCCCAGGAGTGGGGGCCAGGCCCGGTCTCCCCGCCATCACGCGTGGCCAGGGACCAGGCGTGGCTGGGAGCCCCTGGGGAGGGGGGCGGCCGGCATGGCGCCTGCAGCCACCGTGTCCCGGGCCCGGGGGTCCTGGCGCTCATTCTCTGGGGGTGGGCTGGGCCGTCCCGTCACCCCAGGCGCGTCCTGCGGGGCGGGCAGCGGGGGCGTCCCTCCCCGGTCTTCGTGGGGAGGGCAGCGGGGGCGTCCCTCCCCGGTCTCCGTGGGGAGGGCGTGGGGTGGGCGAAGGGATCAGAGCTGGGCTGGTGCTTCCGGAAGCCTGCGGTCGCCGGCCCTGGGCTGCGGGGGTGTTGTCCGCGGAGCCTGCGGCCGGGTCTCTGCGCGTCCGCGGGAGCGTGTGGTGGCTCCGCGGGGCGGGCGGGACAGGCGGGCCGGGCGGCGCGTGGCCGGGCCTGCAGCCCCCCGCCAGCATGGCCAGCTCGATCCCTGGGGGGCGTCGCACCCACCGTGAGGGGACTCTCACTGGTGGTCATTCCTGGTGTTTCGGGGCCACTGGACGAAGGCCACAGGCTTCCTGGTGACAGGGGCCGGCGCCCGAACCGGAAGGCCTGGCAGTGACAGGCTCAGAACCCCTCCCGGAAGGCGGTCCTGGTTTCACGTTAGGGACCCCGGTAGCGTCCCCACCCCCCAGCTTTTTCGTTAACGCATGTGAACTGCTAACAGCCCTCACGTGTTATGTTAGAAACGACGTCAGCTGCTCTGTTTCTCTACTTATTAAAACGTTTCGAGCAGCGAACACGCTTCGTTCGTTAATGAGGGCAAGTGGGGGACGGATGACTCCAAGTCCAGGTCGCGCAGACGCCCCCTTGGCCCGCCCCGCGCTGCCCGCGGTCCGGTGTCTGGGTCGGGGCTCGGACGTGCACAGTGACGAGCGGCCGTGGGCCCCTCCGTTTAGCATCCCCTGGCGCTTGGGGTCAAGGACTCTTAGGGGGGCTGTGCCGTTTCTAGAGCTGACCTTACTAACACCAGGCACGGTCCGTTCACGCGGACAGAGGTGAGTGTTATTCTCCTGACGTCACGTCTGCGCATTGTGTGTGTGCTGGGGTGAAGGCGACGCTCCCCCGGGCCGGGGACGGCATGCCGGCCGCCGGGGACCTTCCCCTGAACCCCGGTGGTGGCACCCGTGCCACCCGTGCCGCAGCCACAGCCGCCCGCGGGCCGTGAGCTCACGACGTTTCCCCGTGTCCCCTGTGACTCGAGTGCGTGTCAGCAGAGACGGGAAAGCATGAGGAGACGAAAGCCACTCGGTTCTAGCACCCGGAATGAGGCGTTCGCGTGTCGGTGCGACCCTTCCCGGAGCCCCCCTCGCTGCGTTCAGCCGCTTCTGCCGCTTCCTGACGCGGCCCCCGGGCCGGGCGCCCTCGGGCGGGGCCCTCACTGCGGCCTGCGGCGGGCGGCCGTCCCGGGACGCCGGGGCCCCGTGTGCTGGCCTCCACGCACACCCACGGGGACAGCGCCACCGCCCCGCGCGCAGCGTCTGTCACGGGTCACGCTCGGCGAAGGCGTCCGCTCTTTGAACAAATCAGAGTTCGTGGCACTGAGGGCGGGCGGGCGGTGGCGACGTTTGTCCTGCTGGCCGCGGCGGCTCTGGGGCGGCGTGTGCGCCCTCGTAGGGCTGGTGGGGGCAGCCGCCCTGGGGGCTCTGGGGAGCCCCAGCAGCAGCGCCCGGGCTGCCGGGGCCCCCACTGGTCAGCCGTGGGCGACGACCCCGTCTCCAGCACACCTCATGTGACGACGTGGCCACCACAGGCGCCGATCCCCGCGGACGTCCTGCCCGCGCGCCTGTGTCGTCGGCCCTCCGCGGGCGAGTGGCCACCGCGGGGGCGCGCAGTGAACGGCCCGTCGCGTGGACGCGCCGCACGCTCGCCCGTGTGCCGCAGCCCTGGTATTTATTCAGAGTGGCTTCCCTCAAATATTTAATAAGGATTAATAATTGAATGTACTCTCGTCTTCTCGCTTCGCCCTGGGGTCCCCTCAGATCTTTGGAGCTAAAACGAGTTTGGGCCCCGGAGGGGTTCCCAGAAATTAGATACGTCTGATATGGAAATGGCTGGCTCGCGAAACAATTGAGTCCTTAAGTAATTTGCTATTCCCACGGACGATTAGAAGAGACCCCTGTTCTAGCTCCGCGTCCCAGCCTTTTGTGTGTGTGTGTGTGTGTGTGTGTGTGAGACTGTGTGTGTGTGTGTGTGTGTGAGAGACTGTGTGTGTGTGTGTGACTGTGTGTGTGTGTGTCTGTGTGTGTGTGTGTGTGTGTGTGTGTGTGTGTGTGTGTGTGTGTGTGTGTGTGTGTGTGTGTGTGTGTGTGTGTGTGTCTGTGTGTGTGTGTGTGTCTGTCTGTTTTGGGGGAGCGTTCCGTCCGGCATCATCAGCAGCTAATTTCTTCCCCGTGATCCCACTGCGCGGTAAGTGGCTTTGGCGTGCTGTGCCGCCTCGATGGGTTATTAAATTGTCGCCTCTAAGAGATGGATGTGGGCGACCGGGCCTATTGTCCCATACATCATCTTCGTCATCAGGAGTGTTTAAGAAAACCGAATGAGAGAGAATTCTTCTAAATTTAAGATCGGAATTAGGCGTTTTATGAGGGCCTTTCTTTAGCAACAGAAACTTCCGAAGTCTCAACGTCTCCGTCTCCGTCCTCCGAGGAGGCCGGCTTGGTGCCCTTCGGCTGCCGTCCGGGAGGACACACGGGCGGGGCGGGGCGCTCGGCGGCGGGCGGGCCGAGCTGGCGGGCCCTGCGGGCCCCAGGATTTACGGTGCCGCGCCTCGGCCGGCGTCCCCCTAAGTATCAATTTTAACCCCACTAATAAGAAACCGAGCGGAAGTGGAGTTATGAGTTCAGGAGGGGCCTGCGAAAGGTCAGCTGTTAAAAAGGCCAAGCCTGACATTCCGTGGGAAAGGTGCCTTCGTTAATCACTCCGACCGGCGGCCTCACCGCACGCGGGCCCGGGGCCGGCGCGTTTCCTGTTGCACATCCTCAGAGTGCAACAATGTTGCAGACGCAACAGTGTTACAGACGCACGCGGTTACGTGCTCTGCAACATTGTTGCACTCTGAAGATGTGCCATTAACAGAGAATATTGCAGGAGATTTGGAGAAAGGAGAGCCACCTGTTAATTTTATGGGCATGTTGCCACATCAGCGTGCAAGGCCAGAGCGAGCCACATGACGCGTACTGGCTCAGGGTGGCCGAGCGCGGCCCCGTGGGTGCAGGGCCGTCTGCGCGTGGGCGTCGCCCAGAGGCCGGTGAGGGTCTTTGGTCTCTTTCGAAGCCTGTGTCCGTGGCGAACGTAGCGCGCGGGCTGGCCGCCTGCGGAACCGCTCAGCCTCCTGCCGCGTGCTGGTTCGGTGTGTGACCGCCACAGCACACCTGCGGTGCGTGGGGCTGGCGCCGCAGCGGACTACCCGGGCATCGTACGCGTCCTGCAAACCCGGTGTCCAAGTCCAGTGTGAATGTGTGAGTCATTCAGCAGGTGACAGGTGACGCACTCATGAGTCTTCCGTTGTGGCGCCGTTGATGGATCCTTCTCACGCAGCCGTTAAGGGACGGATCGTGGCAGCCGAGGTCCTCGCGGGTCCCCTCGCCGTGGCTGCTGCGGGTCCCGGGGCGGCTCCGAAACGGGGGACCAGCTGGGGACCTCGGAGTCTCCCTCAGAAACGGATCCTTTGCGGCCATATTTCTGAAGCCGACTCCTGTGCGTAGAAGGTCTCTCGCGCTGTCCCAGCGGGCTGTGTCGGGAGCGCGGGGACAGGCCGAGCTGTGGGCGTCGTCTTGGGCGGGCGCCCTTTACCCATCCAAGGGGGCCCAGTCGTGCCTCGCTCACACAGCACAGTGTCCCGACTGTCCCCAAGCTGTGACGCGCCCTCCCAGCCTCTCACGCTCCCCACTCGGCCGCTCCCCCGCTCCCAGGGACAGGTGGGGGCCCGGCCGCTTCGCAACAGGGACCGTCCCCAGCGCGGGCACTTTTGGAATTCCCTCTGTTGGCGCAGACAGTGACACGGCAGGCGAGGGGGGCGGGGACGGGTCTGCCACGCACGTGCAGTGTTGACCTTGGCCCCACGGCTCCCAGCGGGGTCTCTGCAGCGTTAGTCCCCCTGTGAGGGGAGCAGGGCTGCCCGCGCGGCACCTGTCCCCTGCCAGCCGCTCGGCGACAGGTGAGGACGCAGGGCTCGAGCCGTCCGCCGGGCCCCACGGCGCCCTCCCTGCCAGCAGCCCCGTCGGTGAGGGTGTCCGACGGTCGTGCGTGCTGTGTGACGGCGGAGTCCCCGAGGCCGCACGGGAGCCCGGCCCGTCCCCGGGAAGGTCTCCTTCCGCGTCGCCCCCACAGAGGGAGCATCTCAGGGCCCACAGAAGCCGAGGCCGCTGCGTCTGCAGGTCGCAGCGCGGTGTCCAGCTGTCGCCGTGTTCTCCTGATGGCCGTTCGTGCTACGCCGCCCCAGCCCAGGGCTGCTTCACGGAAGAGATCACGCCGCCGCTGGTTAACCCCTCCCCGTCGGGGGCGTCACGCCCTGGCCTGTGCACGGTTGGCCGCCGAGGCTCTTCCTACTTCATTAGCTGTGTCACCCGCTAAGCGTTGTCTCAGAGTCAGGGGCCCCCGTGACGAGCTGTGTGGTCGGGACCCTCCGCCGGACGAGCGCCTGCACCCCCCGGAGCCGCTCGGCGTGCGGGTAAGTGCCGGGCACGCGTGCCGGGCTGCGGGCCTGGCCCGGGCGCGCAGAGCATTTTACTGCCGGGGCAAGACTCGCTGTAAAAAGTCATGCACCGTTCACGACCGCAGCCCTTCAGCCGCTCGGCCGCCGTCCCCTCTGGACCTGCGGCCTCGTGCCGAGCTCCGCGCTCGCCCCTCTGATGTGGCGTGGGGAGGCGTCCGTTTAATGCGTCTGGGGCGCCCCTGTGTGCCGGCGCCCGGACGCCCCGAGTGTGCGGTGACACGGCGATTACGGGCTTTATGGCCGGGGCGCCCAGCACAGATGCATAAACGTGACGGGCGTGTTTGTGACGGGCGTAAAATCCTGACAGCAGCCACTTCGCGGCCGGGCGTTGGCTCGTCCTCGCCCCTGACCGCTGGGGCCGCTGGGGTGCCCTCGCTGCCGCCTCCAGCCCACGGCCCACGGCGTCCCCTCCCCGGGTTTCAGATGCCCGAGAACGCACCGCTCACCCCGCGGCCCCGCATCGTGTGGGCACCGTGTGGACTCGCGTCCCCCGGCAGGGAGCGGGGAGCGGGTCGGTGGGTGCTCTGGGAGAGACTGCGCGCTCGTCCCCCGTGACGGCCGGGCCTGGTCCGCAGGCCGCCGTGCCCCAGGGGTGTGCATGCGTGGGACATGGCGCCCTGTGCACCGTGCGGCTCTGTCTGCAGCCCCGGCCGTCCACAGGGGTCTCGGAAGGCGCCCCGAGGGGGCGGGGTGCTGCGTGGCCGGGATCGGGGTGGCTCTCTGAACCTTACCGGGTGTCAGCGTCCCAGAGCATCTAGTGACCTCAGGGGGCCACTGAGAAACCTCAGTAGTAGCTGGACCCCCATGGCACGGGGCCCACGGCTCGGGGTCCCCATTCCCACTGGCACCATGACGGCCTGACGCCCGCCTCAGGGCTCGGGGGCGCTGCAGGGCTGCGTTGTGGCCGGTGCGACTTCTGCCCCGTCTCCCCCTGCAGCCTCAGCACCCCCCCAGGGCGATGCGCACGCAGGAGGTGCCGCACATGTGCGCATGATGTGAATGCGTGACGTGGACGTGTCACACCACTGACGGCACGCAGCCTCGGCCCAGGGCGGCGTGGGGATAGGGTGCCGAGGGGGCCGTGTGTTCGTTCCTGTGTGTGGCGGGCGCGTGTGAGGCTGCTGGGTTTGTGGGTAGATGGCGTGGGGACCCCGCTGACTTCCGTCACCGCCGCCGGCCCCATGGACGGGTGGCGGGGGCGTTGGGCCACGTGGCAGGGACCCCTGTCCCCCGGCCGGGTGGGTGGCCGAGGCATGCTGGCACTCGCGGGCCGGGTACCGGGAGTGACGTCTGCGTCTAGGGCAGGTGAACCGGGTGACCAGCCATCCGTCACCGTTGGCAGTCAGGACCAGGGACGTGCCATCTGCGAGCCTGGCGGGCGGAGTGCGGCCGTCACCGCTGGTGCTCTCGGCTCTGCGGGGGCCGGTGCCGGCTTCGGGGGGTTCGCCCGGAAAGGGGGAAGCAGCGCTGCTTTGTTCCTTCTCGTCCCTGGAAATAAACAGCTTCCTTTACACTGCAGCCGCGGCCGACCTGGGGTCCCCAACTGCCGCCCCCCGCCCCCCCGGCCTCCCCAGCCCGTCCGTCATGCAGGCCTGTCAGCTCTGCCTTTCCCGGCCCGCTGCTTGGGGGCGTTCGCTGCTGTCCGCAGAAGAGTTACTGCTCGCAGCCCTGTGCGTGCCCCCGGCCCGCGTCCCCCTCGCGAGCCCGGCGGAGGGGTCCCCTGGGCAGCTAATGGCTTTGTTCCCCAAGACGCGTGCCTGCTGGTAAGGAGCTGTGGCTTTGCAGGGGCCACCGGGCGTCCCCGAGACCCCCGAGCTGCCCCCCCGGGAGCACCGTGTCCCCAAGGAGATTGAGACAGTGCGTCAGGATTTGGGGGTGCAGGGCCCCGGCAGTGGCCGAGGACCCCCCGCCTGCAGCCCACAGCCCCGTGCGGGGAACGCCTCGGCTGGAGTCGGGCGCAGCGTCTTAGAGGTAATAAAACACGAGTGCAGATTTACTGGGCTGGAGTTTTAACAGTAACACTGTGCGGTGGCGGGTTATTTTGTGTTCAAGAGCGCCATTTATCACAAAAATGATGATATACAAATCACTTCCATATCACAAAATGTTCTTGGTCAAAATTGGCTTGAGGCAAGTGATATCTTCGAGTAAACAGTATATGAAGACCATATCTTAAAATGATAGATCACCTAATTTTGTTCTGACAGAGGTTTTTGCTGCAACAAACATCTGTCATTGAAACACCAATTCAGAGATATGGAAGCCAAATTGTAGAGGTTTTCTCGGATTCGTCACTCCTAACTCAAGGCCGGCGCCGGGCCGCGCCGTGGCTTTGCCGGGGTATTAAGCAGGGCTGCCGTTTAAGGCGTGTTAAAACCCAATAAAACGGTTCTCGAGAATCACTGCTCGCTGTCAGCGGGGCCCGGGCATGGGGAGGCGCTCGGCTCGGTGGGTCGGGACGGCACCTCGGCGCCCGTCACCGCCCGGCCCCGGGCCCTGGACGGGACCCCGCAGGGGTGGACCTCGGCCCTGCGGCCCCCGGGTCCCGTGCTGTCAGCTCAGTTTCTGTCTGTTTCTTCCCCGGTCTAAGGGCTCTGATCATAACGTAATTCCCAAGATCCTGAGTCATTTTGGCGCTGTCCTGACAGGCAGGCAGCAGGTCTGCAGAGCGGGACAGTGCCGATGTCACGGGCCTCTGGGCCCTGCTGTCGGCTCCCTCCCTGTCGGAGATGTCACTCGGAGCCCTGCACAGGACGGGCGTCCTGGGATTCGTGAGGCAGAGGAGAGTCGCATTTCCAGAGAATTCACCGGAGAACTTGCCCTGCGCTCTGCTCCAGCTTGGAAATTGATCTGGGCCCAAACGTTGATCGTGTGATGGCTTAGCGGGGCGGCAGGGCATCCGAGGTGCTCTGGGGGCCATTCGGACATTCGCCCCCGGTGACCAGCTCTCGGCCTGTGCTAAGAAAAGTCGTTTAGGAAGTCGGGGACCGCGAGGCCCCAGCCGGCCGGTTTCATCGGGGGCCAGGGGAGGGGACGCGGGGGGCCCACTCCGGCCCCGCCCCCGGGGCCACCCCGCCTCGTGACGGAAGCCACCGGGGGCCCCTTGTCCCCGCACAGCGCTGCCCCGAGCCCGTCCCCCCACGTGCCGTCGAGCGGAACGCAGGGTCCCACCGCGTCCTGCCATGTCTCATGCTCATTCCGCACACGCGGCTCCCGCATCCCGAGACGGTGACGCAGGACGGGCCCTGGCGAGTGCCATGCGCTGGCCTCGCGGGGTCAGGTGCGGCTGAGCCCCCGGCCGGGTCCCCATGTGGTGACGGGGAGGGGTGTCGCCGGTGTCCCCTCAGTGTCAGACTGTGTGACTCGGGATCTGCCCGGCAGGTGCCCGCCGCCCGCAGCCTCGCTCGGGCTCACGTGGCGACTCGCTCCCCTGTCACGGCTACGGCCGGTGTCCCGTGTGCGGCCACCACAGCTCCCTCTGGCCGGGGCCGGGGCTGGCATGGACCTCGCCCTGCTGTCCTCCCTGGACGGGAGCTGTGTGGTCCCTCTGTGGTCGCCCGTGTGCTCGGCCCCGTGAGAGCCGTTGGGAGCCCAGAGCCAACCGCGTCAGGGGCCTGGCCGCTCG
This sequence comes from Macroglossus sobrinus, assembly GCA_004027375.1. Lineage (NCBI taxonomy): Eukaryota > Metazoa > Chordata > Mammalia > Chiroptera > Pteropodidae > Macroglossus > Macroglossus sobrinus. Next base: position 4,122 of record PVKZ01007136.1, on the reverse strand, counting down.
GAGACGCCCGTGCCCCCGGCCCGGCGTGCGTCGGGGCGGGGACAGGGACTGGAAGGCGGTCCGGAGCGGTTGGGGTCGGGCCCGCGGGAGGGCGTGCCGAGGGCTGTGCCCCGGCCAGGGCCACTGTAGGTGTCTCGTTGCATCTCGGCAGGACCGGTTCCCGCAGGGACACGCGTGTCCCTGTGGGAGTTCCAGCCGCGGTGTGTCTGCAGCTTGCGGGCTGCTCTCGGCTGTGGAGGGCGGCAGAGCGTCCCCTCTGAGGAGCGTCACCGTGTTGGGAGGCGTCTCTCTCCCTGGTGGCCTCGGCCCCGCTGGCCCCGGCGCAGGCCAGGAGTGCGGCCCCTTCCCTAGAGGGGCGCTGTCCCGTCCCCCGGGGCCGTGCCCCCCCCACGAGCCTCTGCTGCTGTAACCTGGGGTCCACGTGGCACAGGACTCGGGGCTCGAGCTGGGACAAAGGACCCCGTCCGCGCCCCTTCGCGTTCTCAGCCGCGTCCAGCAGACGCCCCGTGTCCACGGCTCTGGGGGTGCGGGCTCCCAGCCCCCCCACCTGGGCCTCCGTCGGGTGGGCCCGCGGCCCCTCGCTGCGCTGGGCTGTGCCGTGCCGTCTGGGGGCACCCCGCATCCCGGCCCACCGGCCCCCGCCCTGGAGCCACCGGACGGGGACCTGGGGCGTCTGTGGTCAAACCACATTATTTTGTGACGTGTTGGAGCGAACGTGTGGAAACCGGTGAGCACGCGGACGAGGTGAGGTAGCAACACCGCCGTGAAAGTGATTTTGGTGCCACGTGCTGAGTTCTGTTTCTCACACCTGGCAGCTCTTCCCCGCTGAATCTAATCTGCAGCGCTGAGAACTATGCCATTTTTTATGATTTGTTTAATTTTGACTGAAAAAAATTGGCTATGCGTCGATTCTTGACCTGCGAGGGTTGAGGGGAACATTTAGTTACTGAGAATTTTCGTGAGGTGCAAATTTAAACGTACGAGGACCCTGCCTGTCCCGTGGCACCACCGACGGTCATTTAAAAATCCTCTAAGAGCCCGAGGGCCTGGGCGTGCGTGCGAGGAGCACGGACGGGACGGTCACCGCTGGTGACGGCGACGGGGCCCGTCCCGGGGAGCAACACCCCCGAGTCCCCTCGCGGTCCCCGGCCGGCCGTGGGGTGACTGCGGCCGCCTCCCATGTGCCCGTGAAGTGGCATCGGAGAAATCAGTCACCTGGGATCGGGCCCCGCCGTGCAGTCTGCTCCCCGCCAAGCACCCTCCCTGCTCCCCATTTCTGCCTCAAACAGAGATGGAGAGAAGTCATAAAAAATGGGGGGTCCTGGTAGCGAAGTTGGAAAACGGGAGGGAGGGACATTCTTCACACACCCCGACTGTCAGCCCTGCTAATCAAATCGCCCAGCTCCTTACCGCTTACGCGACGCGGGCAGTCGCTCCCGTAATAAACACCCCTCCGTCTAATGAGGGGCCCGGAGGCACCTTCAACTGTAGGAATTCATTCTGCTCGAGCATGCAGTCTGCAGGCCGGGGGTGCCCGCTGCCCAGCCCGGCGACGGGGCCCCGCGCGCGCTGCCCGGGTGTTTCATGAAAAATGTCCCCCATTCCGTTTCCAGCGTGTCGCTGCCGTTGGAGGCGTTGCGCGCTGCTGTACTACACGAGATGGGGCGGCGTAATGGAGGCAAAACCAAGGAGGCAATCTTTCATCTCGTTCCGGCATGAAAAATTCAAAAGACTGAAAACTCACCCAGAGAAATTTTGCAAGCACATTATTTTCCGATGTTCCGATCAATTTGTCTGTCAGGCGCGCTGAGCGGCGGAAGGGGCCCGCAAAAGCAATTTAGCTTGTGAGGTCCAGAGCCGGTGTGTTGTAGGGGACCTTGTCACATGTTATTTCTCTATATCAGAACGGCCGTGTGCTTTATGGGCCGGTCACATTATGAAGAGAAACCGATATCCATCATCTACGTACGCTGTGCGTGCGCGGTATAAATATTCCTCTTCCGTGCGTGCGTCGGGGCAACGTATGAATTAACCTCTTAATGCGGGTGGGGGGGGAGCCCCGAGTGCGGCAACAGGCCCTGGTTTTGGATTTTTCCATGTAACAACTCGCCGTGCGTTTTCATCGACGGCACCCCAGTGGCCGTCTGCGGAAGCGTCTTGCACGTGAACGCCGCTGACCCCGCCAGGGTGTAATTAAGCTGGACTCTCCCCGCGGTAAGTGCATCTGAGGGGGGTGGACCCGTCCAAACCCGGCTGGGAGGCGGAGCGTGGCTTTCTAGAACGTGGTGTGGACACGGGGGCGTTGAGGAAAGGGCTTCTGTTTAGCTTCTGGTTGTTATTTTTGTTTGTTTGTTTGCTTGGGATGAGTTAGGATCGAGTTCTGTTAGGAGGAGTTCACGCCAAGATGAACACACAATCCGAGCGAAACTTCGGGTGGGAAACCCATAATTATAGAATTACCGCGTGGATTCCTCATGCTTCTTTTCAATCTTCGGTTAGCACGTGAAGGTTACTTTTTCAGAAAAGATATAGTTCAAGGAAATGAATTTGAATCAATCGGCTTGCAAAGACCCCGGTGTGAATTTCATTGCTCACGTCAGTTAGATCGTTCTGCTGGGTGGCTGGCCACCGTCCACGGGGCACGTGCTCCTGTGAGCGTCATATTTTTTTTCCTGTTTCTCAGAATTTAGAATTCATACTTGAGCATGCTGGGAACTTACTTTGCGATGGATGGTGACAGATGGAAATAAAGGGACAAAGTCTATCAGAAGTGTATCCAGTTAGTGCAGATGTTAACATATGTGATGTTAATTCATGCGAAGAATGTCTTGAAACACAGTTGCCGGTTGTGACAACTTGGGATAGAGACCCTGCCCGCCTGACAGTTATTATGTAGCACTGTTGTGACAGCTGCCTTTTCCTTTCAAAGACTGCCTCGTTGTATCGTTTTATTTCAAAGACTGCCTCGTTGTATCGTTGTATCGTATACATGTGCATCTAAAGGATGAACCAACATTTCTCTTAAACCATTTCCTGTTAACTTGTTTAGATTTTTCTAGGGTCTTTGAGGGTGGCAGGGGGAGGGGTCCTTTTTGGTGTGTAGCTATTTCAGGCGACGTTAATGGTGAATTATAGAGACATCTTTGTGTATTTGTGGAAGATTGCGTAGCATAAGCTCTGAGTAGAATTAAAAATTGAGAATTTTCAAACCGTTTCATTATTTTAGGATTTTATATTGTGATTCAGTGAGGGTGAACATCTTCCTTGTGTCTTATTGGTCACCTCTGTTCCCTTAGTGAAATCCTTACTTTTCTATTGGATTGTCGTCTTTTTCGTATTGGTTTGTAAGAACTTTTTGCCTATGTAGTCATATTTTATCTAACTTTTATTTTGGCATTGGTAAAAGTGTCAGATTTAAAAACTCTGGCTTCAGAGTGTCGTGGAATGCTTACGAAGGCCTTGTTTATCTTAATTTTTTTTTGCTTATTTATCACTTTTTTGGTATTGACATATTTATGATGTATTTGAAATGTTTTTAAGGAGTTTGCTTGAAACTCATCTGTATTTTCATTCAAATTATTGAACACGTTTTTCATTCTGTTTTTAATTACACAACTTTTTGTCTGGACACACGTTACAAAGATAAAAACGCTCTGTTGACCGTGGTTTATTATCTGATTCTTGACCATAGTATTTTTTTGCGATCACCAATGTATATATATTTGTAGAAGTATAAACTTTCGTTTATTTAATATTTGTCGTAAGAATTCTAAGACCATTAGATTGAAAATATTTTTCTTGGAGCCAAGATAAACGGCGGAGTCATTCTGACAGTGGGATTTTCGTATCATTAAGCAACTCTGAGTCATTCTGAAGGAGGCAGAAGGACTTGACCTAATACTGAGTTTCCAGTGGCGTACCACGGCCAGTATGCCTGGTGACGCCAGCCACTAAGTGCAGGTGGCCTCTGTGTCTGTGGGTCGTGGATTGAATCAACTGCAGATCAAAGCCAGTATTTTCAGTCTGGAGTTGGGAGCCCACAGATGTAGGGGGCTGACTATGCCGTGTTCTGTCATTTTGTAGCAGGGCACCGGTCCGGGGCCCGTGAGGGGCGGGCGGGCG
>PVKZ01007135.1:0-26243 GCA_004027375.1 Macroglossus sobrinus | reverse complement strand
GAATTTATAGATGTCATTCCTAGTACAAACCAGGGAAATGAAGCCAGAGTTAAACCATGAGACTGGAAATTAATTTGGAATCTACACCTTACTTTTGAAAGGATATCATGTTAAATTTAATGCATATCTTAGTAAGAGAAACTATATAAACAAGAATTTTGTCAAAGTATTTGTTGTAGCCATTTTACGATTTGCTCTGGGAATTATCCTCTCAGCATGGATTAAATTGAACTGAAATTACATCAATAATTAAAGTAAATGATTATTGTATTAGTTATAGGAAAACAACTTCCAAGTTCTGCATCACTTATGTGACTATACGGTTACTGTGCCTGCTGGGAAATGGTAATCAGGTTAAGACCAACAAGGGCAGAGCCACAGTTCTTTGTGTTTAAAAGCAGTCTTTCCCCTTAAAGGGTAGGACCTATCTTTCTGGATGCATTCATGAGAGGAGGTAACTCCTGAAGCAGAAAAGCTGTAGGGCTGACCTCTAGGTAGATAGGAGAGAGAGCTCTGTGTCCATTCTGGTTAGATGATAAGGAATCTAGGTGTCTGGGAAAGTGGGCCCTGCTGACTGGAGTTAAAAAAAAAGCCTTTCCCAGTTGCAGGAAGAAGGACTGGCACTTCAGAGTGGAGTACAAGATGAAAATCTCTAAACTGAGCCTCTAATTTTTTTTTAACCTTTGAGTTAACTTTCTTTGTAATTGTTCAGGCTCTCTATATAATCTTGTTTGACAGTTACAGATTTGTTAGACCTTAAAGATTATAAAGAGAAAAAATGAATGAGAGTTTTGGAGATGATGTCACAAACTTTACCACAAGAGTGATGGCAAAAAACAATAAGCAAGAGACTCTTAAAGATGGGGAGAGAACTGCACAACGCTCTGCTCTAATCCTCTGCACTGACCCTCAGAAGGTGCTGAGTTTTACTAGATTAAGAAAAGTGATTTTACTTTGCAGGTAGAATTGGAGCGCTTACCTAGCTGGGAGTAGATGTTTCCATAAGCCAGTAAGGTTGTATAGACAAAATGGAAGATCTGGAGACTTGCTTGGGGCACCTACGAGACTTTGTATTTGAGTAAGTTTTAACTTACTAAATTAAATTACTAAATGAAGTTTTAAATTACTAAATGAAGACATTTAGGAATAAAGGGTCGAAAAATATACCATAACAACAGAATGTTTGTTACCAATTGGGCAGGTATTTGCTACTAAAGAAAAGCTGGTAATAGGGAGAGCAGAGATCTCCAAGAAAAATGCTGGTGATCATGAGGTTACAGGGGTTGGCCCTTTTCAGCAAGGTTTCCAAGAATTCTATCAGTAAAGAAGGATAGCTGGTAAATAGTAGGCAGTCTCTAAGTTGGTCCCACTGACCCCCCACTTCCTGGTATTAACACCTTTGTGTAGTGCCCTCTTGCACTGCATCAAGGTTGAGCTATGTGACCAATATCATATAACAGAAAGTGATGGTATGTCTTTTCTGAGATTAGTTTATTAAAAGATTTCAGTTTCTATTTTGGGAGATTATCTATTATCTATCTATCTATCTATCTATCTATCTATCTATCTATCTATCTATCTATCATCACCTATCATCTATCTCTATCTTTCTTTCATCTTCCTATCTACCTCTGTCTCATAAATCACTTTCTCTGGGAGAAGTCATATCATGAGCAACCCAATGGAAAGACCCATGTAGTAAGGAACAGAAACCACTTGTCAACAGTCACATGAATGAGCTTGAAAGTACATCTTTTAGCCCCAGTCAAGTCTTCGGGAACTGCAGACCTGACTTGGATTGTGCCTGCAATCTCATGTGAGACCCTGAATCAGAACCAACCAGCTAAGTCCATCCAGATTTCTGACCCTCAGAAACTATGTGAGATAATAATGCTTGCTGTTTTAAGCTCTTACATTTTGGGATGATTTGTTATACAATGATAGATAAGGCAGGCATGGCAGTATAATGCCAAGAAGTTCAAGAAGAATGCTAAATAGAGAAGAGAGACTCAGATCTTATCAACAACCACGCTCATTCCCAGCATATCTGATAACAGGGCTTTTGGTTAGATTCCTGTTGAGGGAAAAGATGGTGAATTAGCTTGTCCTAATCAAATTATTCAACCAATCAGGGAAGAGAATGCTTACTCTACACTATAAACACTCATCTGGAGAGGACCAAGTGCAGTCAGGGTCCAAGCTGAGAGACACTTTTGGGAATCCATACAAGAGTGGGAGGAAGTATATACAAACACAGAGGAAAAAGGGGTTAATGGAGAAACTTGCTTCAAATCTTACACTTCAAAGGAGTGAGGGAAATGACCATTTAAGACAAGAAGAGGCTCAACTTGTTTTTCCCCAGCAGAGTCTAAGATTATTTGGGAAGAAGAGGCCTGAGAGCCAGGTATTTATGGTGATCCTCTATAAACAATCGTTCTGCCTTCTGGGAAAAAAGAAGAGCATTGAAGTTCATGAGCAGTGTCATACCAAAGGGAAGCATACCCAAATTGGGACTTTAAAATCCCAACTCTAAGAATTCATTCTCTTATTCTGAGCAATTTGTATATGCCAACATTTCTATATGAGTGAGGTGAACAAAACAGCAAATTGGGTTACATGTCTTGTTCTGAGAACCTATCCAGCTAAGTAAATGGAAATACTGGAGGGAGTGGCAGGGGAGTTAACTTTAGAAGAAATTGCTTGACTAAGTCAACCCCAGCAGAAACACGTGGCACCCTCTTGGAAAATTAGCACAATTCTGATAAAATAGGAACCTGTTGAGACAGATCAGCTAGTGATCAAGTCCTGATAGGTCTACTGGGTCCCAAGGAAATGAGAGTGGTGTTCATGGTAGCAAGATTGTCTCTGAGAACTCAACTAAAAGACACGAGTTTAGAAAACTCTCCCACAATGGAAGGGGAGGAGCCGTATCTTTCTGAACCCTTCCTTCTTGGGGAGGGTGATAAAACATTGAAAGGTAGATTGTAGGGAAGGGATAAAAAGACATTTAAAACTGAACTATAGAACAGATTATTCTGTTTATTCCACCCCAACCAGAAGCTAATCCAGCAGCAGATAAGAGAAACTGAGAAATCAGTCACTACATAATAATCTGTAGACGATTCCAAGAAGCAAAGCAAATAATGGAAAAGAGTTGGGGACAAGTGTCCTTCCAGCACCAAAATGTGATTTTTAGATTTATTTTTATTAGGGAAAGTGGCATTATGTTTCAAAACACTCATCAATTTTTCCCTTTTGCTAGCCAGTAATTTACTTAGATTTTAGTCAAAGTAATTATTTGATTAAATTATAGAACAACATGAATGACACAAAGTTAAGTGGGAAATAAAAAGTAGGTTACAAACAGTATGTTTATTATAATTCTACCTACATTTTTAAAAAGCATATATGCTACATGAAAATCTGCTCAATATTATTTGTGATCAAAGAAATAAATGCAAATTAAAGCCACAAATGATATACCACTGCACATCTATTAGAAACCTAAAGGATTTTTTTTAATGTGCCAGATGCTGGCAAGGAAGAGCATATATTTTATTTGTTTAATGTAACAATGCCAGATGCCAGTAAGGATGTAGAGCAACAGGAACTCTTATTCATTGCTGGTGGGAATGTAACTGAAAAACAATTTAACAGTTTTACTTTATAAAGTTTCTTTTTTAATTATATAAAGTTAAAGAATTTTTTGTACTTGATTTTTTATAACTTATAAAATATAAAGTTTTACTTTCTGAAGTTGAATACATCATATGATCTAGTAATCTTACTCTTAGGTTTTTACCCAGAAAAATAAAAACTATATGTTTATAAAACAAAAACAAAAAAACTTGTCATATATGTTTATAGAGGCTTTATTTATAATTGCCAAAACCCAAATGTTTTTCAACTGGTGAATGAATAAACTGTAGTACATACAATGAAATATTACTCAGCAATAAAAAGGAACAACCAACCAAAACATAGAATAACATGGAAAAAGTTCATTGAGTAATGGCAAGAGAAAGAAGAATACATACTGTACGATTACACTTATAAGGCATTCTGGAAAAGGTAAAATTACAGGGACAAAGAAATGGATTAGTGTTCGCCACTACTCCCACTAAGGGCTGGAGTAGGAGAGATTGACAGGAAGAGGGCACAGAAATATACTATATCTTGATTGCTTGGTGTTTACTTTATTAGTGGCCCATAATTCATTTTTAAAACTTGTCTTTTTCATGTTATAATGATTACATATTTTTGTTTTATAAATACCAAGGGGTAGAAAGAAAAAAATCAAATCTTTTCAGTGTTCAGTTCTTTAAGTTTTGACAAATACATACGGTTTTGTAACCACTACCTGAATCTAGCTTTTTAAATACCATTCTCCACCAAATAGTACTAGAAATCCTCAGGGGAAAAGTTGATTCTGAAGCTCAGGCAGAAAAAGTCAAAATGAGTCTGGAATATCTTACTGTACCAGGAAGTCAGGATTTACTCAAAGAATGAAAGCATGATGAGGCCCTATCTAAAGGACACAAGCGGTAGCTGCAGAGGGTTCCCCACCAACCAAACCTTGGCCAATTTAAACATCAAACTCAATAATAATAGCAATGGGTTATAACCCTTGAGAAAAATGAAAATCCATGAGCTAGTATTGACATACATATACATACATACATATATACAGGAAAGCTCTTTTTTACCGTAGAAAGTCAACTAATTAAATAGGAAAATAAATAGGAAATAAACACTTCCTATTTGATAAGAGCATTGTACCACCAATCTACTCTTACATGTTTCAGAAAAAAAATATGTGTAGTATAGATAGAATGATAAATAGAACAATATGTAAAAAAAGTGGTGAATCTGGGTAAAGGGTATATGGGAGATCCATGTGCCCTTGCAACTTTTATAAGTTTAAAATTATATTAAAATAAGAAGTTATAAAATATAACATTTGGAATATGCTGGAGTTGATTTATACCAGTCATCTGATCCCAGTAAGCAAGCAGAGATGCAACTAGAGTTTTTAGACTTGTTTAGAAGTTGGCAGGAATTATGGATGCTTCTCAAATCTGGTGGAATCTTTATTCAGCACAAGTGTTATGATATGTGGCTGTCCATCCCTATGGAAACTTGGTGAGGCCAATAGTTTCTGGGAACTGGGAACATGTTGGGTTGCTGCTGTATTTACATATCCTTCTTCATAACTTTCCATGTCTTTTGCTATTAAAAAAAAAACTTAAAAAGGTGATTTACTGGCTCAGCATATACACTCTTCACAAACTTAAATTTCCTATTGCATTGTGCTTTGCCTGGTCTCAAATATATAAGACAGAAATGAGGCCAGAAGGAGGTGTGGGAACATTAATCAGCTGAGAAAGGCTGTATGAAATTCAAAGTTGGAAATATCTGCAAAATATCCTTCCACCACTGGCTGAGGGCATGAACGAACAAGTGAGAGGTTTACAGCTTTTTCTTATCCCTAAGTACTATCACGTGCTCCTTCATACACTTAAAGCTTTGTACCACTTCAAACAATGAAGAAAGATCAGTGACTAAAATAAATTAAAATAATTTTGTATTAAAAAACTGACATTAGCATGGTGTAATGGAAATAAGACAGAATTTGGTGTCAGAATATCTGTATTCAAGTTTGGCAAGTCATCCCATCTGTCTTTGGCAAGTCATCCCATTCTAGCTATATGGTTTTGAAATTAGCTTAAGAGGGTTTATGTAACATACAAGACAAACGAATATAAAGAAAAAGATTGATAAATTGTACTATATTAAATTTAAAAGCTGTTCATTAGAGGACACTATGAAAAAGGTGAAAAAAACAAGCCATTGGCCAGAAAATAAATATCTGTAATATAAAGAAATATCAAAGGACTCATATCCAAAATATATAAAGAACTCCTACTGATCAATGAGAAAAAGACAGATTAGACAAGGGCTTTCAATGGACATTTTACAAGGAAAGATATCCAAATGCCAACAAATAAATGAAAAGTTACTCAGTCCCATTGGTAATAATCAAGAAAATGCCAAATAAAGTGAGAGAGTACTCCACACCCACCAGAAAGGATAAAATAAAGACCAACAACAGCAATATGCCAGCGGGTAGCCAGAACAAGAACTCTCATGTGCTATTGATGGGGGTGTAAACTCGTATAACCAAATGAAAACAATTTGACATTATCTAGTAAGTACATATTCTTTGACTCAGAATATGTACTTACTAGATAATTCCACTACCAGGTGTATCTACCCTAACTTTTGCACTCCGGGATACATGTACACTCCAGGACACATGTACAAGAAAGCTCATAAAAAAAAAATATTTGCATTAACCTGGAAACAATAAAAAATTCTATCAATAGTAAATGGATAGATAAATTGCAGGACATTCATTCAATGTAAATACTCCACTGCAATGAAAATGAGTGAATTTTCATTCATAATGCTGGGGACAGCATTAATAAGTCTCAAAAACACTATTTTGAGTGAAAGAAGCCAGGCACGACAGAATGCATGGAGTACAGTTTTATTTAAGTCAAATTAAATAAACAAACAAACTGTAAGGAAAAGCGAAGAAGTGATGGTCTTTAAAGTGGTTACCCATGGGGTGGAAGTTGGGGTGAGCACTGAGGAGGGCATGAGGGTCTTTTGGGAATCTGACAATGATTCCTGGCCTGGAGGTGGTTACACAGGTAACCCTCTTAATTCCATGAGCTGTACATGTTTCATGTCTGTATTGAATGTGTATTGTATTTCATAATAAAAGGATTAGATTTTATTTTAAAGACCTGTCTGTTATGAGTCAAATAAGAAATGTAAAGGCCTTTTAAACGATAATGTCTCATATGTTTATACTGTTGATATTTCTACTAATAACAATAGGCAAATGGAATCGAAAAGTTGTTCTTAACAGTGACAATCCTAGGATAGATATCCTCAATTGAGAAATCATATTTCTAATGGCATAATGGCTACCAGCCGAAAGCTATGTTAAAATAAATTCATCCTGTCTAGACCAACTCAGCATCAAAAGTGAAAACAGATGACTTAGCTATTTCCTTTTCTTTTTAAATATAACTAGTAATGATTATTGATAGGACTTTGAGGCTAAATATGTGAAGATTAAGTCAGAAAATTCGAGGTAAGAATTGAAAACCAAAGAGAAAATTCTCATTAAAGACCTAAAAGCATAATTTAAATTGTGATATATTTGTTTTGGCTTCTCGTGTATAGCTGATGTTTATTTTATACTATTTTTTTATTATTGATTATTGATAACATCCATGGTAAGGTTAATAATGATAAATAGTAACTATATATGCTGAATTTCAGGAATGTTTTATTTAGTATTATCACTTCATGAGCTTAGTAAGGATCTCTTCAGTTCTCTATACCCTTCCATGTCTAGAATCTGTTAGTTATTATTATTAATAAATTACTTTCATAGTGCTAGTCTCTCTTCAGTGATTTAGTGACATAGATAAAGATAGGAGTTTTTATGAATGAAATCATTTGTGTATCTCCTTGGAGTTTTATACTATAACCCTAGAAATAATCCTCAACTTTTCCCTTTCGTTCTTCACAGCGAATCAGTTTCCTGATCCTCTTGATTGTACTTTTGTCCTATCTTTTAAAAATCTCTAGACTCTATATTTTCTTCTTTCTCCTTGGAAATGGCTTTAGTTCAGAGAGTCATTCCCTCCTAGCAGCTATTAAAATGACCTCCTGACTTTTCTGCTTCTAATCTCTTTCCACTAATTCATTGTTCACATGAAACACATTCCAAAACACAAGATCTGATTGGGTCAGTCCCTCTCCTTTAAAATTTGATGGCTCATTCCAGCTTCTAGTAATGTCTTCTGCCACCAATACTTTACCCCATGTCCCCATGGACTCCAAAGATACCTTATGCTACAGATACACAGAACCTTTGGATGTTCTCCCAATCCAGCCTTTCTGTGCCTGTATAAACTTCCCATTTCTCTCCACTGGCACAGAGTAGGCATTCAATAGTGTTCATCGACAGTAAGGCTGTAAGACCTTTTTGAAGATATATGTCTGCCTCCCCTCAGGCATTTGATTGCTTTCTGCATTGGGTTCCCAACAACTTGTTCCTATCTTGATTATTGTTTTGTAACTTTCTATTCTTCAACAACAGCAGCCCTTTTTTATGATCTTTGTACCTGAATAGTACCTAGCATATAGTCAGTGCTCAATAAAATGTAGTTTTTATGGTTACATTTTAACCATAAAAATAACGTAGCTAATGAATAAGGAAACTCCTTTGAGAGACCTGGCAATGGCTGCTGCTAAAGGAGAATTGACCCTTGCATTTCAGCCTTCCAACTGCATGGATATTCGGAAAATAACATTTCCTCTATACCAGCTACTGTGGGAGGTACTGGGATACAGTGAATCATAATCTCATTTTCATGGTTCTCTATACCTGGTGGAGTAATAGAGCTACCTCAACCAGGACTGAGAAAAGTATTGTCTTATTTGCCTTCACTCTTAGGAGGCGCCCGGAATATCCAATGCAAAAAGGATCAGCTTTTCTTTCTTTCTTTTTTTTTCTTAGCCTTTAAAATAGCTCCTTTTATCATAAATGCTCATAAAAACATTTCTCAGCTTCTCTGTCACTTGACCTGAGGTTTTCAAAGTATTCCCTGAAGAATCTGATTTGAAAAAAGAAATCCTCAGTCATGCTGATGTGAAATTGATCCTCAGTCACATGCTTTCCTTACTCAGACAGCAAAATTAACCACCATCCTATTAAGTGGCGCCAATTATGTTTTAGAGCCCATCATGTGACCATGGTGCTAGCTTGTCATATTGAAATGAAATTCTTCAGACTTATAGGACTTGTAGAAAGTAAATAATTGCAGATCGTCAAAGAAGATTTATTTTCCGCAATTAGTTCCAAGGATAGGCTACACAAGTGATAATGCTAAGGTATTCCTTTTGTTTAAGAAAATAATTTTTTTATTTTCTAATGTAATCAATTCTATATATTTTTAGCTAAAAATGCTCTAACAAAAAGACTTTGAGTAAAGGTTTTATATTAATTATTAAACACACATATATTAAATTCTCATCTCCCAGACCAGGTTGAAAATGAAAGTCAAACATTCTGGTTAATTATATTCCTGTATATGTCACTCATGCATGATCAGCTCTTCAATATTTAGAGTAGATAAAACCCACATAATATTATAAATAGATAATTTAGCGTAGCCTCAGAAAGAAAGAGTTCACAGCTAACTTCGGATACATTCCCCACATTACCTGAAATTCTCTTCATTTTGTCACATTTCCTAAATTGAACCAATCCAAGTTTTATTTCAGTTAACAAGTTCTGCACTGAGAATATGGGTGCTCCAAAGAATCCAGTTATTCTCACCTTAGTACCATTCAGGATCAGATTAGTTTTCTTCTGAAAACATCTTAGTAAAAATTAATGTCAGGTAGATTTTCCACTAGAATATACCTGAAAATAGAGGCAGTCAATATTGGGAGTTTTAATGGATAAGGAGCTAAAAGATGTGGCAGTGTAGAGGGAAGTGCGCTATAGAGGGTATATTGTATGGTTTCTAGTGAGGGACTTCTGGTTAACATGAGTACATTCAATACTCAGAGGAAAGGTTATTAGATTACTTTGGCAGCAAGTAGGAAAAAACTTTATGCAGAAGTCAGGCAGGCTATACGCACATAGAGTTGACCTCCACCTCTAAGTAATCTCTTATCTTTGCCTTTCTCTACATGTTGGCCTAATCTTCAGCCTTGTAGCAAGAAGACTATAACAATTCCAGAGGTCAACTCCAGATATCACACAACAATATCCAGAAGACATTTGCACTGTCTCTTTCTGTATGCCACTGTAGGATGATTAGATCTTTTCCTAAAGCCCCCAGGTGAACTTATCCATTATGTTGTTTTGGTTGGAATTATGTTGCAAACAAAAGTTGTGCATAAATTAATTTCTGGCTAAGGAAGAGCACCATGTTTGTCTTAAGTCAATCAGAATTTAGCCCCTGGAGCTAGAGGTAGGGACATCTCTCAAAGTACCTAGCACCACAGAGAAGGATGGATACCTAAACAAAAGGAAAGTTCTGTTAGGACAGAAAAACCAAGGACATTGGTTATTGATTGTGCAACCCATGTCTGCTACAAGGAATACATGATTCTATGAAGTGGAAGAGAAAGGGGAAGATACAAGAGAGGAAGTGCCCAAGTACAAAATTCATAAGCTTCAAACTTTTGCCTGGAGCTCAACTCTGCTTTTAAATTCATCTGTAATTAATATCCATGACAATGATATACCAGTCATAGAAACACTTGTCGATAGAGATTTTCTATTTACCAAATACCTGTTAGTAGAAACAGTTTATTAATAGGTATTAATAGGTATTATTTAGCATATCAACTAGGACTTCATGCTTTTTTTCCTCACCAAAACAAGAGTAAAATAATTTTTGTAATAATTACACAAACAAAATATAACATCTTTCCTGTAATTTAATGAAAAGTTAATTTGATATAGGCATGGGTGTCTAATGTTTTGTGATTTGGTGGATTCTATGTTGTTTAAAATTTAGATATATGGTCATTAGTTCCATTTTCTAGTATTCTGGCATCATGGTTGTTATTTATTTATTTATTTATTTATTCACTAATATATATTATCTAAATATTTTATGCCACAAACTAAGCAAAACTCTAAGAATACAAGGTAAGGTAAAAACAGAAAGAGTTGTCATGAACAAATAGATGTTCCACTCAGTAAGCTTAGAAGATTTAATCCCTTGATAGATACTCATATTTTAAAAATCATCCAAATGAAAAAAAGATCTTGTAGGAAGTAAAACAAAACAAAACAAAAAAACAACAAATAATCCAGGTCTTCTTCAAAGGAAGAAATAGTCTAGTGCATAGCTAACATGTTTCTTAAGAATTATTTTGTTAGCCTCTTGTGAAGCTAAGCTTGCATTTTGGAGGAAGCTATTGGGAAATATAAGGTTTGCTCAGTCCCTGTTGCCTAATCTCCATACTTGATAAACATTTAATGTGCCCAGACCTATGATATCTGCCATTACACCTTTGCAAATAGTTATCTCATTATCAAATGTGAACAGAAAAATCAAGAGGGAAAACCCACAGAATCTAGCAAATATACATCTATCAAACTAATGAAACATGCATTTAAAAAATTTTATTTATGTTTCATAAAATGTAAGAATTTTGACTATGAAGACCCTAGAAGCAAGGGCTATTTTTTATAATTAGATAATTATGCAATCCCTAGTGTTTACTACAATATTTAATATTCAACCTTTGCTCAAATATTTTATACTGAGAAAAATAAAGATAATTTGTTTTTCATTGTTCATTTGTAAAATTTAACTGTTAAGTCTGCTCCTTGCTTATTTGGAGGAAAATATAAAGTAAGGCCCTATGGGCTAGAAACAAATAAATTTTGAAATTAATGTCAACTGGAAATGCATTCAAACAGCAATTTCTATTTATATGTAAAAATCTCGAAGTTGCCTGGCATTAAAGCAGGAAAAACTCATAGGAAATATAACTGCATCCTTTATATCTGATTCAGTTCAATCCAGTTTGACTAAATAAATACATTGCAAAAGCCCAGATGAAGGTTAATGAGGGTGTGACCAAAGACACTCGCAATGAGAATAGAAAGATAATTGTGCAATACTGCTGCAAAGACGAAATACAAACACCTTCACATGACATGAAAGGCCCTTCACAATCATACCTCTGACTGCCTCTCCTGCTTCATCTTTTTCCAGACTACCCCATCTTCCAGTCATTGAACACTGTCTAGGAGTCCCCTCATCCTGCACATCATCATGTTTTTCCCCCAACATTTTATTTAGAACATATTCAATCTTAAAGTTTCAAAGAATTTTACAGTGAGCACTCATCTGCCCACATCCTAGATTTTATTATTAATATTTTATTGTAGTTATTTTATCATGAATCTAGCCATCTCTCCATCCCTCTATCCATCAAAGTAAATTGCAGTCATCAGTAGTCTTCCCCCTAAACATTTCACATGTATATTCCTTCACAAGAGATCAGTACTTGTTTATGGCTTTTTATTTTTCTGTTGCAGTAAAATATAGTAAAATACATATATTTTAAGTGTGCCATTTACTGAATTTTGGCAAATGCTGTGTAATATAAACCCCTTTTCAAATATAGCACTTTACCATCATTCCAGGGATTTCCTTTATGCCCCTTTCTAGTCAATTCCAGCCACAGCCTTCCAGAGGCAACCACTGCTCACCCTTTTTACACCATATGTTTCACATACCCATCAACATTGGGCGTTGTCAGTGGTTTTTAATTATAGCCATTCTGGTGGGTGCGTAGTGGCCTCTCATTGTGGTTTAATTTGCATTTACCTGGTGACTGGTGATGTCAAGCCCTTTCTCATATGCTTATTGCATATTTGTATATTTTCTTTTGTGATGTGTCTGTACAAATCTTTGTCTTTTTATTATTGAGTTCTAAGAGTTCTTTATATATCCTGGTTACTTTTTGTCAGATATAAATTTTTTTAAAATGTTTTCTCCAGTCTGTGGCTTACTATTTATTCTCTTAATGATTTCCTTTGATAATCAGACATTTCTAATTTTATGAAAACTAGATTATCAAAATTTTCTTTTACGGCTACTTCTTTTTCATATCCTGTCTAAGGAACTTGCCTATTCCTAAATCACAAAGATATTCTCCTATACTTTCCCTTGAAAGCTCTATGGTTTTAGCTTTTATAATTAAATCTATAATCTAATTTTATTTACTTTTTGCAGAGAGCTTGAGATTTATTTTTTTCTATATTGACATACAGTTATTTCAGAAAAGAATGTCTTTTATTGAAAAGAATGTCTTTTCTGGTGCTTTGTCAAATATCAAATGACCCTCTAAATGTGGATTTATTTTGGGGCTCTCAGTCTGTTTTATTGATCTTTGTTGACAGTTATGCCAATAGTAGAATTTATTAATTATTGTAACTTTATAGTAAGTCTTGAAATCATGTAGTATAAATGCTCCAAATTTCTTGTTTGCTTTACATTCCAGGTCCCTTGTGTTTATATATAAATTTTAGAATCAGCTTGTTAATTTCTATAAAACAAAACAAAACAAAACAAAAACAACTTTCCAGGACTGTAAGTTGGATGGCTTTGGTGTATATATCAATTTTGCATCATATCCTTTAAAAGAAAAATTTTTTTCCTCTGTGCTTTGTTAGTGAGTTAGTCTACCTGTCTATCTTCACTAAAAGGCAACTCCAATTCATTTTTTTGGACTCAGCTCAAATACCACTTTTGTTAAGTCTTCCCAGTCAGCCCTCTCTTCAGGTAGAATTAATTCCTTATTCCATCTTCTAAGCTCTACATACTGCATTGAAACTTATCATATTGTGTTATGATTGTTTTTGGTTATATAAATATAGTTCAATATTTTATTCATGTCATTCCCCTTCACCTACTACAGTAATAGGCACATAATAAACTATCCTTGAGTATTTATCCATTAAACTCTTCATTGTGTGTCTACTACATACCAGAGGTTATATCTTAGGGGGAAACACAGAAAAAAAAATGTACATGGATAAATGAATAAAATAATTGCAGATAATGCTAAGTGATATGAAGACAGTAAGACCAGGGAAAGGGATAGAGGGAACTGGAGAGCATGGTGTAACTACCTTAATTCAAGTGGTCAGAGAAGGACTCTGAGAAAGTGACATCTGAGCTGAGACATTAATGATAAAAATGAAGCATCCATAAAGACTTCTGGAAGAAAGAGCATTTGGGGCAAAAAGAACAAGAAATGCAAAAGCTCTGAGGTGAAATCAAGCTTAGGGCAAGGAAGGGACAATTATTGAGCAATTAAGTCTGTCTAACAGAGAAAGATGTCTGGGAAAACTTCATAGAACTGAGTCTTGAGAAAATATGTCTATGTTATTCTGTCAGAAAAGTCAGCAGGAAAATATTCTAGGCAGAGGAACTATATATGTCGAGGAGAATTGTACAGGCAAAGGGGAGAGTGGCAGGACATTAGGTTACAGAGGGAGGCAGATATAAAATAATGTAGGTCTATGGACCATACAAAGGAGTGTGGATTTTATTCTGATCGCACAAGAAAGTTATGAAAGTCAAAAGTCAATGTGATATGTTGAGGACCACTATGGATCCTAAGTGGCAAATAGACATAGGTAGGTGGGGCAAGAGTGGAAGCCCTGAGAACATTTGGGAGACTGTTGCATTGGACTGGATGAGAGATAATGGATATTTGAATCAGAGTTCCTCAGTAGAATTAATGAAAAGTGGTGTTCTTTGGGCTATATTGGAGGTGTCACAGACAGGTTTTGTCTATAATTAAATATGAAACACGAGAACAGGATCAACTATGAGTGCCACTTTTTCTGTCCTGAATATGGCCCAATGACATATCCAGGGCAGAAAAAGTGGCACTCATAGTTGATATGATAATGAGAAGGACTTTTAGATAGAGGGAGTGGAAATGGGGAGAGGCCAGGAAACAGAAGTTTTATTGTGGAAATGTTAAGTTTGAGATGCCTATTAGATATCCAAGAAGAGATGTCAAGCAGGTAACTGTATATATGAGTCTGGAACTCAGAGGAAAGTCAGAACTGGATGTACTTCAGAGTCATAAACATATGGCAGGTATGTAAGACCATGGTCCTGGATGAGATCACTAGAAAGCAAGAAAAAGACTGAGGAACAAAGGAGATTGGGAAAGAGGAACTACTGTGATAGGATAATATCAGAATCTAATGATGTCAGGGAACTTTAGAGAGGAAAATGTTTCAGTAAAGAATAAGTAAGCAAACAACTGAAATGATGAACAGAAAGTTGACCCATCCAGTAATTTTGAAAAATGAAATTATTTGGTGACTTTAATTTCATTTCAGTAGAGTGTTATATACAAAATCCTGATAGTAGTGGATTGAGTAGTGATTACGAGTGATAAAAGAAAAAAACATGGACACTTCAAAATTTTGTCCTAAAGGTGATAAAAAAAAAAAATCTATAGTAGCCAGAGAGAATTTGAAGTATTTGTATTTATCATTTATTTTTTAACATGGATGACATTAAAGCATGTTTGTATGAAATGAAAATAACCTAGCCATGAGGGAGAAAGTGAAAGGAAAGGAGATTATTTGAGAACCAAAGTCCTTGTTAATTTCTCTTACACACACAAAAAGATAAATATGTGAGGTGATGGATGCGTTAGTTGACTAGATAGTGGGAATCCTTTCACAATGTATGTGTATATCAAATCACTGATGTATACTTTAAATATCTTATAATTTTATTTGTTTATTGTACCTAAATAAAGCTGAAAAAATTTTAGTGAAATTCAATAACCATTTCTTACTTTTTTAAAAAATATTTTTTGTAAAAATAAAGCCGAAATTGAAAGATAATTTACATAGGAAAAAAAGGAAGGGAGGAAACCCATTGAATATGTATTTCTTAAATAATATATAATAATTTTTTACTGCTGTTTTCCAGCTCTTCAGTCTCAAGAATAATTATAAAGATCAACATAGCATTACTGATACTCATAAATATATAACCTATAATTAATAAATCTATCATTATCAGTAGGTCTATCACATCCATTTTCCACCAGTATTTTCCTGTTAGAATTAACTGGAATGCCACAAAATGTTGTTGTTATTCACTGAAATGCCAATGGCATCAACTGAAAAAGTTTGTCTTCAAACATGACCCTGGAGAAACAAGAGGCAGAGTGTTCTAAAAAATCATATTAATATAATTCATTTTTATTTTGTTATTTAAACTTTGTTAATATGCTAAACATAAATAATCGACTTTCCTATTTGATTTTTGCACATATTTTTTTTAAATGATCCTTGCTAAAATGAGGAGATGAAAGCAAGAACACAAAAGGAGGCCTTGACCATAGACAAGAGAAAGGACACTTATTTCAAGAGGAAGGGAAGCAGAGTACATGGGTACTCATGTAGGTAAGATGGTAGATTTGGTGGTAGAAAACAAAATACAATAAAGGGTTGAAAAAATGGTAAGAGACTCCTTAAGACTTGAAGACTGAATGAGTGTTAGAAATGAAAGGTTTTCAACATTATAGATAACTGAGTGTGTGGTGGGGGACAGATGCTGTTGACAACACCATTAATCAGTCTATTCATTCATTCATTCATTCATTCACTCATTCAACAAGAGTCAGTACGAAGAAGACAGACACCACCCCTGTCCTAAAGAAGACTTCAGCTGAAGTTACATAGCTTGAGGTACATTTTTTATTATAAGAATTGCTTTTTATAGTGACTATATCAGTTGGCCCCACATCCTTGTCCTTGTACATTTATAAGGCAGTATCAGTGTTCTTTGGTTGGCTTTTTTTGATCCCCTACCCTGAACCTTACACATACTTGTGATTACATTCTTTCTTTAGATAAGCTGATGTCATCATTCAAGTTCTTGAAATATTCTAAGTTGAGAAACAGTAGAGCTTCATGATTAAGATATGAACTCTGGAGCTAAATTGCATGGATTGGATGAACTTCACCATATATACATATAGTGACCTTGAGAACAGTATTTAGCTTTAGTTTCCTCATCTGTAAAATGGGAATAATACATAGAACTAGATATACACACACAAATGAATGTCTGTAAAGTGATGAAATATGAATAAACCGTGTGGATTATATCAATATAACTTTCTTGATTTTGATATTGTACCATTGCTATATAGAATGTTAATATTGGGGGAGGCTGAGAGAAATGTGCTTGCAACTTCTCTTTACATTTTTTATATAACTTTCCATGAATGTATAATTATTTCAAAATAAAAGTTAGAAAAATATGTATAGTAATAGTATCTACTTTATAGGGTTTCAGAAGGATTAAATGATTTGATAGGTATATGTAAAATGCTTAGGATAGTGCTGATATATACATTAAACATGTTATAAATGTTAACCATCATTTAAAGGTGATCTTCAACATATCTACTCTGATTCATTTTTATAGTTTTATAAACTATTTAATAGTTCTTAGGGGGATATTTAATACAAATATTATATTTCTCCATATATATGCATATAATTTAGTATAGGGTTGAATATTGTTAAAGAGAAAATCACAGGCTCAAAATAGAGTCACTTGTGCAAAGCCCATGACACTTCACCTAGACTTAATATCTGATCTAATTTCAGTTTCAAATTTCTCCAGGAATGTAATCTTAGTCTGGAATTTTCTGATCAGCACATGTAAGATAATCTGTCATAGTGGCCCTCTCCTCCCCTGCCCCTCCTCCCCCGTGCCCCAACACACACATACAAAGGATGCTGAGGCAACCTGCCTGATCAGACCAGACCTTCTCCTATAAGAAGGTAGGTAACCTGGCCTGAAACAATCTTTTCTTCTCTTTTTTTAAAAATTTTATTTTTTATTATATTTTATTTTTTAGGCAAGGTAACCCTTGGTTGACCTCACAGATTGCAAGGACCTTGTCAACTTGCAATCCCTTATTATTTCTTTTTTTATGCCGACAGCATCTGGACTTCTTAGATGTTCTCCTGTCCAAGTACTAACCAAGCACGACCCTTCTTAGTTCCAAAATCAGACGGGATCAGGCTTGTTCAGGGTAGCATGGCTGTAGATCTTTTCTTTTCATTTGCTAACAACTTTCGTATCTCACCCAGTTTCTGACTACAAACGACTTCCATGTTATACAGCTTCTCTGAGCACCTCTCTTCTTGTAGATGGGATGCTGCCCAATCCTGATTGCTCAATAAAGCCATTTAAGTATTCAAATTTATTTGATTGACTTTTTTTCTTTAGCAGCACTTAATAGGTTTTCTACAAATGTTCACATAACATTCTCTTAATGTTACTGTTATGTAACCATGGTACATTTGTCAAAACTATTAACTAAACTACAGACTTTATTTGATTTCACCAGTTTCCCGCCCCCCCACCCCGACTAATGTCCATTCTCTGTTTCAGGATCCAGTCCAGAATACCACATGACATTTAGTTGTCATGTCTTCTTATATGCACTGGTGCTCAGTCTTTCCTTGTTTTTCATGATTATGATAATTTTGAAGAGTACTGGTCAGGTATTTTATAGAATGTCCCTCAGTTTAAGTTTGTCTGATGTTTTCTCATGATTAGATTAGGATTATATGGATATGGGAAAGAATTCCACAGAAGTGAAGTGCCATTGTCATTGCATCATAATCAGCATCATGATATCCACATGACTTATCACTGATGGTATTAACTTTGATTGCTTAGTTAAGATGGTGTCTGTCAGGTTTTTCCACTGTGAAGTTACTCTTTTACTTTCTATATTCTTTTTCTTTCCATACTTTGAAAGCAAGTCACTAAGTTCAGGCCATACTAAAGGGAAGGGAATTACTCCTTACCTCCTGGAGCAGGAGTGTCTAAATATATAATTTGCAATTTCTTATATAAAAAAAGATTTATCACTTATTCCCAATTTATTTGCTTAATCAATAATTTACATCAGTATACACTTATGGATATTTTATTCTTTAAATTATAAACCAATAATACTGTTGTTTATTTATTTATTTGTTCAAATTGTTTAGCCTTGGTCATGGGGAGTTCTTTTAGGCTAACTCCTGTGTCTTTTTGACATA
Organism: Macroglossus sobrinus; assembly: GCA_004027375.1. Classification (NCBI taxonomy): domain Eukaryota; kingdom Metazoa; phylum Chordata; class Mammalia; order Chiroptera; family Pteropodidae; genus Macroglossus; species Macroglossus sobrinus. The sequence continues at coordinate 7,507 of PVKZ01007135.1, read as the reverse complement.
CTCCCATCCTTTTTTGTTTTTAGCTATTCTTTGAAAGTATAATAAATGACAAGGCACACAAACATGTGTTATATATAGGTTAACCTCATTGGCATCATCTAGAACCTTAATTTGTTTTGGCAGGTAACTTTAATTATGTCATTCTGCAATAAATGCTTCCTGATATCACTGTTTTTATTTGAACTTTTGTTTTTAAAAATAGGGTTTCTTGAAAATGTTCACATATTGTTCCATTTCAAAAAAAAAAAGAACTTAAAAACATGGAACATTGAGTATTCACTATGCTTTTTCATTCTCTGAAAGGAATATGTTAGAATCTTTTCATAATATTATTTTCCTATTAAAAATAATAGTACAGCAAATAGGTCTGCTCGGTTGAGAGGTGTAACTTAGAGTGAGGAAGAGTCTCATGATCTTCGTATCTTGTTGCTTTAGAAATTCCAGAATAGCTTTGCCAAATGCTTTCAGAATGCCTTTCTAAATATTTATTCGAGAGGTTCTTGCAGAGACTTTTCTGAGCTATCAGGCATTCATGAACATGACCATACTGGCAGTTAGGCAATTTTCTGGGGAGAAATTAAAATGCAATGAAAATTTTTGTATCATCTATAAGCAGTTCAGAAAGAAGCTAGGAAATTCAGCTGGAAAAGGAACAAATGATTTTATTTAGAAACCTACAAAATTTAGTAGATTTGTAATTTTAATATACTTTAAAAAACTAACAGTATGAAATACCTACTTTGTACTTACCATTATAACACTTTCACCTTTGATTTAACCTTAGAGGTTAAATCTTTACCCAAAGTTATTATTTTAAAATTTTTGTTACAAATGACACAAAATCCAAAACTACAGTGGCATATGTAGAAGTTTCTTTCTCTTTTGCGTAAAAGTCTGTGAGCTGATATGGTGCTTCGAGGTTTGCATGGCCTTGATCTCATGGTCCAAGGTGGCAACATATGTGTTCTAAATAGGAGGAAGGTAGAAGATGTCAAGAAGGGGTACACATACTGCTCATTAAGAAGGTCTCTAGGAGCTTCCCCATGACACTTCTGTTTACATCCTATCAATCAGAACTTAGACTTCTAGACATAGCTAGCTGCATATTAGGCTGGAAAGGTAGTACTTTTTCTCAGTGGCTCTGTACCCAGCTAAGTTTTCTATCTCTGTAGAAGAGAAAGGCTAATATTACGGATGAATAGAAGTCTCTGAGGTATTCATAGTGGTAAAGATAGGGTTTGAACTAAAAAATGTACTCTCATGTTCTTTCTAAATGAGATCTTTTCATAATGAAAGATATAGAAAAAGTGTTGAATTGACCCCACTTTTTTTTTTAATTGTATTACCAATTTAATGGAAAGAAAGGAACATGCATGTGACATGGGATGGAAAGAAGCTGAAGAATCATAAACTGGGCTTTTAGGGTTCCTTTATGTGGGCAGAACAATCTTGATAAGTCTTCCAGTCCTCCTGGAAGGGCAGAACGATATTTTGAGAACCATCTGTCCATAATCCTAGACCAGTCCTGTGCTGTCCAATATAGCAGCCACTAGCTACATGCAGCTACTGAGCACTTGAAATATGACTAAAATTGAGATGTACCACAAGTTTATAACATATCTTGAATTTCAAAGACTTAGGACAAACAAAAAATGAAATACATCTCAATAATTTTTATGTTGATTACATGTTGAGAGTATAACATTTTTTGATATATTGGGTTAAATAAGACATATTATTAAATTAATTTCACATATTTCTTTTTACTTTTTAAAATGTAGCAACTAGATTTAAAATTATATATATGATGCACATTTGTGAATTGTGTTGTATTTCTATTGGAAACCAATTTATCTAGAAAACAAAAGATTGTCCTACAGCTGCCCTATCATTGAAACAGTTTTTCAAAATGTTCTTAGGATCTGTGATAAAGTTATCTCTGAGGGTTTGTACAGAGGAATGTGTCAAATCTAGCTTAAATAAATGACTCCAGGTTCTTTCTGAGGTTTCTATCCCAGCTTCTATGAAATGTGAATGTATTGACTATCCTCTGGGATGGTCAATACATTCACATTGGACCCTGATGCCAAAACTTGTATGGATTGACTCCAATACTTGGATTGTACTGAGCTCTCTTAGCCCACACTTCTGAGGCATATAGCCATTCATATTGCAATTAGATGCTCTTTTGTTAATCTCATTTATCTTTAGCTTTAGGTTCCCTTTAGCAGTGATTGATCTACATTTCCCAATTGAAGGTTCAGGGTTCTCTATATCAGGGGTCCCCAAACCCTAAGCCACAGACCAGCACCAGTCTGTGGCCTGTTAGGAACTGAGCTGTGCAGCAGGAGGTGAGTGGCAGGCCACTGAGCAAAGCTTCATCTGTATTTGCAGCCACTCCACAGCACTAGTATTACAACCCCAGCTCCACCTCAGATGATCAGGCATTAGATTCTCAAAGAAGAACTGGACCCTGATGCCAAAAACATTGGGGACCACTGCTCTATGTAGAAATAGGAAGGAGAACGTAAGGAGTACTGCATTTTTTGATCTATTGGTACTGTATTATATATTGCCAGCAGCAAGTATCTCTCTTCCTTGTTCTATTCTGAATGTACATGTATGCATGCATAAATACATATATATAAATACATATATCTTCTTACTCCAAATGTTACATAGATAGGTAGAGAACACATTTTGATGTCATTAATATTTTCATCAAATATTATCTCATTACAGATTTCAAATATTCTGTTCATCCATGCTACCACTGAAATTATCTTTTATTAACTTTATATTATTCAGTAACTGAATTGTTCATTTGAACTATTTGCAGATTACACTGATATTAATTAAAACAATGCATAATCTCTAGCTTTTAAAATAAATTTTTGAAAAAAAAATTTTCAAAATCTTCTTGTTTAACAAATACTCTCCTTGGTGGAAAAAAAATGAAAAAGTGTATTGAGGATAAAAGTGAGTAAGAGGAAATGATGAAACTGAGGAGAGGCAGTTGCTTACACAGGGTGGATTTGTTTATTTTAAAAATTGCCAAAATGTTTTTTTTTTAGGTAAATTAAGGGATTTAATTTTTGTAGAGTAGACCATTATTGTTTGGTTGTCCCTTCTTCTGGGAACATTATTTTGGAAACTTGTTTGCCTCACATGCCATTCAGGTGGTTCTGGTGGGAATAGCCAACTAAAGAATCCAAATCAATGGCCACTGGAATGATCACGTGATGCAAATTAGGCTAGTGAGAGTTTCCCCCCCAGAACTTTTCTAATTGAAATTAAGGAAAGAGTCAGGTTTTCCTTAAAGAAGGCAAAGGCAAAAGGGGTATGCCTTGCCATGTGATAGGTTTGACAGCATACCATTGACATGCAAAGAGGAACAGATACACGAAATGGACAAAAAGTCCTTAGAGTGTTTGTGCACTTGGCTTCACTAATATGTAGAGCACAGGCACATCCCACTGTTAATGACAGTTCAGTATGAGAACCGATATATTTCCCTTTGCTTAAGTGAATATGAGTTGTGTTACTGCCATTTGAGAACCAAAAGAGTCCTAGCTAATACATTATCCCTTTGGTAGCCAGCTTATGATCCTTAATGGTTTACTAACGATCCTTAACTCTGGTAGTCACATTTTTGTGCAGTATCTGCATAGATTACATAAAGATATCATCAATAAAGTATAGCAGAGGTGATGGTGTGTGACTACTGTAGCTAGGTCATGGAAAGTCTATCTTTGTTTCTTGGGTTGATTGCAGAGGAATAAACCAGCTGCCATGTTGTAAGAACACTCAAATAGTCTTAAGATGAGGCCCACATGAAAAGGAACTAAGGCCACTTGCCAAGATCCAGAGCCAACTTGTCACCATGTGAGTGGGCCACCTTGAAAGTTGATCCTCCAGTCCCAGAAAAACCTCCAGATAACAGCAACTTTATGAGAGACCTGATTTAGAAGCACCTGCTAAGCTACACCCAAATCCTGGACCCACAAAAACTATAAGAAATAATAAGTATTTATTATTATTTCAAGCCATTAGTTTGGGGGTAATTTGTTACCCCAAGGGAACATTCTACTTATATAAAACAGATAGTTCATACAGCCTTGTAGGAACATTGAAAAGGAGAAAAAAGTGAGTGAGAGAACTAATACAATAATATGGTGCTTTCCCAGGAAGATGGTCAGTGACTAAGTTTTCTGCTCTTGACACCCAGTGCTTTACACACTTACCTGGGTTATATAAATTATCTCTAACTATCACAGAAGCTAATATCTCAGTATAAAAGCAAAATAGCAAATAAATTCATTTGAATTCTATTTAGTGACAAAGAATAATCTGTTTCTTTAAATAAGCTTCTATACTGACGTTTACTTAAATCAAGTCTGTCACTGTTACTCTCAGAAAAATAAATACTAGCTTGTAGACATTTAAACACTTTTCCTACTGGTTCATATAATAAAGATAAGACTTTTAGACAAATGAATAATTGATAACTATCATCTAAAGAGAATTGTAATCATTGAATTTTCTAATGGACTTCTCTATTAGAATATTGGATTTTTTGGCTTGATGTAGAATAATACATGAATACAATACAGATTTTTATTTTTTGATGTGATGTTTTTAAGCTTGTTAAATAGCATTAATTTTTTATAATTTTTTCTACTTTTATTCTTTAAGTTTTCTAGTTCTGAAAACTATTACATACTTTTAAAAACAGAATCCAGTTCAACTCCTCATTCAAATGGTGACGCAGCAAAGAGTTGCAGGTTGTTCTGTTCGTGGCCCCAGCGTGAACTGTGGTATGACTTCACATACCTTCTCTGTACTAAATTTCCCTCCTTTATTAAATAAATACGTGCAATCCTAAAATTCCATAAAATTGGGAAAGTCTCTAAATATCGAGTCTTCAATTATTCATCTTGTAAATTGGCAAGTCAGAAAAATCACCAACATTTGTATGTGTAAGGTAATTAATTTTTAGTCACATTTATAATCTTGATACCTGGAGTTGTGTTTTGTACAATGATTTCACTGTTGAAAAAAATTGAAAGTTGGAACATTATCCATAAGGTAAAATTAATGTTTTAAAATGCTGTTAAGAAAAAGTACATAGAAGACAGAAATACCTTATTCAAATACCTTATATTTGAAAAACACAAATTATTTTTCAAGAAATTATGATTTAAGTTATAACTAAGTTACATGTTAGAAAATATGTGTGAATAATCCAGTGAGGTAATGTCTCATGTTTTTCCTAATTCTTGTGCAATGAAAAATTTCTGGAATGCTAAGTTTTCACAATAGTATATTTTGAAATCTATAATATGATGTATATACATATAATTCTATAGCTAACACTGTATGTAACTCTCAGTTAGCATTTTATGAAGCTGCTAAAAAATATTTTTCTAAACCAGCAATGAAAGATGAAGGCCAGTAGAGGTTTACTGTTCAGTATTTGATGTAGATGGAAATGATCATTTATCTAGGTACAGTGATGCCACTGCATTGTATACTATATTTCATTAGATCACACATCAAACCAATCAAAGAATGACCCTTATCTTTATTTTCAAAACAAAGAAAGGCAAAGAAGGTAATTAATTGTTGCATTTGGCATAACAAGAGAGAGGAGGAACTGAGAATTGAACATATATCTCTAAAGATATCTTTCAAACTTTTTGTTAGGCTGTGAAATATTTTCTTAGGGTGAAAACTTCTGTGCATGTGAAAAATATAAAACAAATTCCTGGGTGCTCTGGCTGAGCAGCTGGATTTGCTGCTTCGCTTCTCTTTCTGCCTCTGCCCGTCCCATCATCCTAAAACATCCCCAGTTTGAAAACTGCTGGGTTATGCCATTATGCCTTGTCATTCTATTTTTTTAATCAAGAGTCCTCATTTAGTATACTAAATTATTCTCTACTAACAAAAATATTTGATATACCAGAGTAATACACTTATGTAAGATATTATTTGTCAAGCTTTAGATATTGTTATACAGGGTAGATAAGATGATGGTGATTATGAGAACCTTGGCAGCAATGAAGATGCTAGAGTTAACTGTATATAAAAACTGTACATTTGCATTTGCTTAGTTTCAAAGTTAAATAACATATGTGCAAGTCTTTTAAGGCACTAGTCAGTTTCATTGCTCCCTTCTGAAAAGCATGAGAGTAGTTCTTTTTGAGATGTTCCTTATAGGTGTATTAACCATAGTTTTTTTGTTTTGTTTTGTTTTGTTTTGTTTTGTTTTGTTTTGTTTGCCATGTAACCCTGCGAATTCGACAGGGATTGACATTACCTAACGACTAATGGCCTATGAGGAAGCCTGGCACAAGAGGTGTGCCCTGTCTTTTCTCTTACAGAGTTTGAGTATAAAACATCCAGGAAGGGTTAACATTGGGTAAATGCAGAAGTAGAGAGAAGGAAGACAGGAAACGGAAGCCATGAGTAAGCAAAGCTGTGAGGCAGAGAGAAAGTGAGTAGATTGTAGTCAATAGCAATAGTTGGAAAAATAAGCAGGTAAAGAGAAACAGAGACATAAGAGCTGAGTCATGTGCATGGCAAGAAGCCAAGAGTTCCTTTGAGGTGACCAATGGGTAGCTTATACAACTAGACTAGAGCTATTACGCAGTTGTTGCGAAGTGGCTGTAATGAAAATCTAGTTTTCCACCAGCCTGCCAATGAGATCTTTATCTATCTTTTCTATTTCCTCATATCATATTCTTTTAAATAAATCTATATTAATTGAGCCAAGACATCCTTTCTCTTTTCCTGAAAGAATCTAATTACACAATATTTAAAGTTTGCACAGCACCTGGAACTCTATCTATCATGGCTATTATTATTTTAAAAGGGATCCTATGAACAAAAGCAAAAACTGCAGACCAGCACTCAAATCCAAGTTTGCACTTGGTTTAGATTTGTAGTTTGGTAGCTTCCCCACCTCCCTCCTGCCTTAAAGGTTTTTCAGTTCCAGGGGAGGGCCCAAATGTGATATGTTTAGGTGTGGAAATAAAACACATGTTCTAACAGTATGAGAAAAATAGATCAATCTCTTGGAATATGAGGTTTCACAAAATATTTCAAATTATTTTTCAAATATCATCATCTTAGCAAAAATAAAATATTTTTATAAAATAATTTCTCTTTTTAGCATTCAAATGATCTTAAGGAAAATGTAATATACATAGTTCTAACTCATCTTATATAACAGTATTATTTAGTAGGAATTGATTGATGTTTAAAAATTCAAAAGTTTTGAACTAAAAGGTAATTCTGGACAGTGAAACCATCTTCTTAGAAAAGAGTTGATTTAGATATATTTTTTAAAAGGTCTCAGAGTTTGGCCTTGAACTTTACCACATATCGTTCCTTCCTTTGTATAACAGAAATGTAAACTCTAAAAAATCTCTCCCTTTCTTTCAGTTATGAACAAAAAAAGTAATTTAAATTCCAGAAAGTTAATGGGCAACAACAAAAAAAACTA
>PVKZ01007134.1:0-26263 GCA_004027375.1 Macroglossus sobrinus | reverse complement strand
ACGTTGTTGTTTGGAGTCTCTATAGCCCTGACACCTGGAGGTGGCTGTCAGTCTCTGGGGAACAGAGGGATGCCTGTTCTGACATTTCCAGGAGGATTCCAGGGTCGTCTTTGTGGGAAGAGCCCAGGGAAATGTGTGTGTGTGTACGTGTGTGTGTGCGTGAGTGTGCAAGAGAGAGAGACGGACACACACACACACAGAGACACACACACACAAACACACACAAACACACGGGGAGGCGGGAGAGAGAAGTACTGTGCATGTGTCTGGAGTGTGCGACGTGATCAGGGAGAATTCAGGGCAGACCCCAGCTCGCCTCCCTCCCATACGTTATTCTGAGCCCAAGTAGTTCCCGTCCCGTCTTCTTCTTTGGTAAAACCTTCCCCAATTATCAGCCTGACATGTGCTTGTTCGGTCCGTACATTCTCTGTGTACCTAGTGCGTGCAGACACAAGGGACACGGGCTGTGCCCTTGTGCAGCTTAGAATCGAGTGCAAGGGAGAGAAATGCCAGACGACCGTGTAGTAAAAAGGGTCCTGTTAAGTGTTCTGAGGGTCAGGGATGAGCCTGTGACACCTGCGGGTGGGACCAGGGAGGGCCTCTGAGGAAGTGGCATTTGAATGGAGGCTTGAAGAATGGGTAGGAGTTGGCGAGGCAGGGGAAGCGGGGGTGGGGGGGCTCACTTAAAAAGCAGACCCTCAGCACCAGGAGGCAGGACCCACGTGACTTCCCAGCTCCGCAGCCCGCACCCCCCGCCCCGGAGTTTCGTTTGGTCTGTGCTGCATTCATGTTTGATGAGTTGTTCATATTTAAAAAGGGAAACCTATCCCATCAATATCAAGATTTCCATCTTCCGTCAGAAGGTCAGCACTTCCGGGAACTCGGAGGCCACACTGCCAGGTGGCAGCCACCAGCTGGGGTGCAGCCGGGGCTACACCTTTAAACAGACCGGTGCTCCCCAGTTCACCCCAGTCCTCGCCACTCCCAGTCGTCTCCCCAGAGTGAGGCTGGGTAGTAGCCACCACTTTGTATCACAAACGAACCGTTGATTTTTTTTCCCCAAAAAGTGAAAGATTTATTGGATCTGAGTATCTAGCAACTGTGGAATAATAAAAAATAGACCCAGAGGGGTTTCTGCTGGAAAGAAAGGTGACCCTAGTGTCCACCTACTTCCTTTGCGCTCACTATCTGCCCAGCCCAGGGGTGTGACAGGGTGGCCCCTGGCATGTCAGCCACTTGTGTTTTAGAGCAAACTGAGGCCCTGGACAGGGGGAGGTGACTTGCCCAAGGTCACGTGGTCAATTAATGACGGAGCCACAGTGGGAAGCAGAGCCCTGGCCCCGACAGCATTGCTCCTGCCTGTGAGGGGCCGGCAGGCGCCACCCAGACGAGACTGTCCCCCCCATGGCCCATGGGCTCATGGAGATGCCCCGACATCCTTCTCAAAACACCCTTCAGCGTGCGGATGTACTCGACCACCCGGTATTGCCCTACTACCTCTTGGAGAAGAAAATACCAGCTCTTTGGACATCATCGAATGAAAAATCTGCACAGAGGACCTCATCAGGGCACAATTCCATTTTCAGGGCCAGGAATGCTCAGTTTGGGGAGATTTATTATAATCAGCAAAAGTGAAAAATGCAAAATGGAAAGCAGAGTCTATTTCCTGATGATTATCTCATTTGTTTTTACATCTTTCTCCTTTTTTTTTTTTTTTTTGGTGCCAATTTTCTTATTTCTTAGCATCCTCTAGGTCCAAAGATCTGCCACTCGGTTTAAAAGGCAAACCACATTATGGCGCCTATGCCAGCTCAGTAAATGGGCCTCTCTTTGCAAAGGGAGAGACTTACAAACCTGTGGCAGTTCATCTGTGCAGCTGGCGAGGAGGGGCAGTGGTTAGCTTTCAGGATCGGCAGGCAGGCAGATGGCCCTGTGCTCAGTGGGCCAGGTGTCGCCTCCTGGGCCAGCAACTTGTATGGTGATGCTTCGCTTCTCCCCTGTCAATGACGGCAGCCATTAGAGCAGGGAAAGTGCCAGAAACAGGGCAGGGAAAGCACCCTCTTTCATCTGCTTGCAGTTTAGAGCCTCCAAGAGTGTCTTTGCTTTTCATAGTAGGATCCACATATAAATATTTACAGTCAACTGCGTGCAGCTGAGGAGACCTGCTCCAGGCTGAAAGCAAGGGGCAGAGTCTCTTCCCCACAGATCACTGTGTGTGTGTGTGTGTGTGTACACGCAAGTGTTTCAAACTCTAGAGAGCAGATAAGTAAGATCCTTAGCCCTTAGGACAGGGAGACTCTCAACATCCTCTCACCTCTGGCTGGAAAGTGTTCTAATTATGTTTCTGTTGCTAATAACGTCAACAACATTATTGTTAGCAAAACCTGATTGCATGTATCCAATTTTATAACCCCCCATCTCCCAAGATGTTCAGTTTCCTGCCGACAGCTGTGAGAGCTGAATTCTTAGTTCTCCTCATTATGCTAGAAGCTCTGGCTACGTTCGAGGTACAGACAGTCACTTGGAGTGAAAATCGCCTCTTGTTCCCCGCCAGCATAAAAGGTTTTACATCCCCTCCGTGTCTCAAAGGCATGTGTCTTTGAGGAGAGAACAGTGGTGTTTGGCTAGAGTTGGAAAGAATTCTTTTGAAAACCTCCCTGTTTTTTTTTTTCTCCCAGTTGAATCTGAATGTGAGCCTTGATGAGCCCCGGGACCTTACTTACAGCTGGTGGGCTCATGGGGGATCGCATCCTGGTTCCAAACCCTCAGTCTCGCTGGAGAAGGCAGCAGAAAAGCAGTGGGATCCTATGAATACAGTGTGGTTTGGTTGGGCCTCATAATTATTGGGATATGATTTGAGAAAGCAAGAATGCCAAGCACTGGTACTGCCCAGGGCTCAGACATGCCTCCCTGGCCAGAAGGAAGTGCCCCCAGAAGCCCTGTGCCAAAGGTCATTGCTCTGGCTCGGTAACTGTATCTGTATTAATGAGAAAGAGATAAGCCTAGGGTTAGCATGCCGTTGGAGCCTACCACATCACCTAGAAAAGTAAGGGCACACAGTGCTGCTTGAAAATCCTGCCCAGAGGCCCCAGAGCATGTGCTGGAGACGACCAGCTGCTGCCAGATGTCCATGAGGTCTAGGCTGTGGCACTCAGCCTTGAAAATGCCTTTGAACCCCGCCTCCTTCCGCAGAAACAGATGCTTCAGCATTTCGGAGGGCTGCAGCGTGAGCCCCGCTGTGGGAGAGAAGCGATTTTGCCTGCTCCGTAAAGAATGAGCTGCAGCCCCTCGAGTTCCTGGGGTCAGGGAGGTGATTCGGTGGAGGCTGAGTGCCTAACCTAGAACTGCCTGCCCCGGGTCTTGACCTTGGAGGAGTCTCCGCAGCCCCTTCCCTTGTTCATCACCCGGATGTGGCCGGAGGTTCACGCAGCAGCATCGGCTACTTGAGCTGGGACTGTCCATCTGAAAGTATCTGAACTTTTTTTTTTTATGGGATGATTTTTTTTTTTTCTGTTCCTTTCCCCAAGAGATACCAATTTGGCAACGCCCAGGCTGCCGCTCTGATGGAGATCTTGGAGATTTTCATCCATAACCCTGCTCCCCACATTCCGTGTCATTAGGTGGGTGGGTGCATGCGCTGAGCTGTCTCCTTTGAAGTCTGTTACGCCTCTGGTAAGAGCTCAGGTGAGGCCAGTCCCCACCGGAGCCAATTGTCCAGCCTTCCCTCCCACTCTGATACCTCTGGGGAGAGTGTCAGTGAGCAGAAGGGACAGAAGAAAGTGGATGAGGAGAGGAAATAAGGAACCCGTTGCACTCACTGGGATGGTGGCTGAATGAGGCTGCTTTGCATCACTCTGTACACCACTTACTGCCCCTCATCATGGCAAATAACCTAGAAGAGGCCTGGGCAATGCAGTTTCTCACAGAGCCTTACTGTCAACATTCACTATGTGTTGGCACTTCTTTGCTGCTTATGTGAGTGCTAATTATTATTTTAAAATATTTAAGTGCCTTTTTTTTATTCCTGTTTTAAAAGAAAACCCAACTCTGTTGCCTTGTTTAATTTGGATGCTGAAAACGGATAAGGTATACACTTGTGTTTGTGCCTGGGGGCTCCCTTCAAAAGACACATTATCGTCAGAGGTAATGGGAGAAGTTGCGGGTAATTGAACCTAAAATTTGGGATTCTGCTTTTTTCCACTTCACATGTGTCCTAAGTATTGTTCCTATTGCTACATAGTTCACAGTAATTTCCATGATTGCATCAGTCCATTGAATGGCAGTGGCACTGTTTGCTTATCTATGCTCTGTATCGATTGCTTTCCATTTTTCCATAATCATAAATAACTTTGAGCAGACTGTCTTCTAGATTTTCCCATGTTCCTGCATTATGTTGTCCTTAAGATGAACGCTTGGTGATGTCTCATACACAGGGAGGATGGATGTGTTTTAGGCAGGCCTGCTCAGACTTCAGTGTGGACACAGGCCACTCGTGGACCTTGTGGCACCAGATTCTAACTCTGTAGGTCTGGGGCAGAGCTGAGATCTGTATTTGTAGCAAACTCGAGGGCGCTGAGGCTGCTGTTCAGGTGCAGAGTACCTACAAGACCTGTTTTTCCCAGGTGCTGTGTGGGCCCTTTTCCCTAGGAGCTCCGCCCCTCAGCAGTGTTTTCTAATCAAGAAGAAAGTTTTCATTAGACAGGTGTCCAGGGAAAGTAGGAGCTATAGCACCTGCCTTCAAGAAAAGCATCTCAGCTCAGTCCTGGATACCATCAGAGTTCACACCCATGCCCATGCATGCACGCACACACATGCACGCACGCGCGCACACACACACACACACACACACACACACACACACACACACACACACGCGTGCGCGCCAGTGCCCACTCCAGACCAGCAGACCGGTACAAATAGCCTATCTGGCATTGGGACCTGGCCGGCAGCATGTTTAAAGCTCCCCAGGTTTTAAAGGTGACTCTGTGTATAGCCATTGCTCGAAGCCCACCTGAGATCTCACTGAGTTCCAACTGTGTTTTAAACATGACTGGATGAAAAGCTTTGGGGTTACATATGTTACATCTATCTCCACACTTTTGACAGTGGAGTTAGCACAGCCGTCAGTTGTCTTTGCAATTGTAAAAAATCGGTGTTCATAATTTCTGAGAAAACAAGGAATTTGACGTCACCGGCTTCTCTGTCAAACTCTCTCCTCCACAGCATGTGCTGGCCCCACCTTAGTGAATGCCAGCAAGCCGAAAACCCCTTACTTTTTCTCCCCCTTCAAATCTGAGTCATCTTCACAGTCTTTTGTTCTGCGTATACTTTTTTTCCCATAGGGTACTCAACACATTATCTTCAAATAATTAATCAGCATTTCCATGTCCTTCAACCAGACCCTGTGCCCCTGAGACCAGACACAGCATCCGATGTATCTTTTTATTCCCCACACCTAGAACAGTGTCTGTCTAGCCCATAATAGTAGCTACCTGTCAGATTATAGTCGAAGGAACGAATGAAATAGAAGAGATTCTGATCACGTGTAAGCGTGGAAGGTCATTCTCATGGTTGAAGGATTAATACCATAGTCTTTCTAGCAAGAGTACAGATTGCCTGGCCTGGGGCATGCAGGATGGCAGACAGGGTGCCCAGGACACGCTGTGTCCATGCCACTCACCGCCTACCAGAGTGACACCTGCTGTTTCTCTTTGGCAGTTGCCTTTTCGGGCCTCGGCTTCACGACGTTCTACTTGGCGGGCAAGCTGCACTGCTTCACCGAGAGTGGGCGGGGCAAGAGCTGGCGGCTCTGTGCCGCCATCCTGCCCCTGTACTGCGCCATGATGATCGCCCTGTCCCGCATGTGTGACTACAAGCACCACTGGCAAGGTGAGTCCCCGCTCAGGGCCTGCCCGGTCCTCGCCGTGTCCGCCACTCTCCCGCGGGGGTGGGAGCAGGAACACACCTGTCTGGGAGCAGTGCCCACCGTCGGGAGCCAAGAGTAGGCCGAAATGACAGCGCGGACACAGTGGTAAAGAAAGGACACCTGTTCAGGCGAGTCCTGGCCCCAGTGCTGCCCTTGCTGGGGACAGAATTGGGGCACTTCCTCCTCCAGGCTCAAGGAGATGGCGTGAGTCCTGCCAGGATGGGAGGCCCTTGGCATCAGGCCCAAATGTGACTTCCCTGCTGGTGCCAAGTGGGCTTTGGCTCCTTTTATATCTCAAACCCACCCCACAAGGATGTGTTTGTCACTGTGGATGTGCTCCCGAAGCGGGTGTCCATCCCAGGGATCAGTGCCAGCAACGGTCCAATCAGCCGCGACAGGGCTGGGCGGGGCTTACCTGTAGTGATCACACACGCACAAAATAAGGGAGGTGCTTGTTCCTGGAATGAAACAAGCCGTGTGGTGTCCCTCTGCAGACAGTGGCCTGACCGGCAAACAGAACCTTCCACGGCAAATGGGGAGCAGAGACGGAGGTCATGTCCACAGGGCGTGGCCTCCAGGAGTACAGGGTCTGGGGGTATGTTTTCTAAAGGGTAGTCCTCAGGTCACTTGACCAGGCCCCCTGAGCTAGGAATTGGACTCTGGGGGCGGGGTCTGGAGTGATGGCCAGTGGCCTGCATTGTTAGTAAGCCAGCCTGTCATTTCCAGTCCCGTTTGAGAAGCACAGGTGAGGCCCCCATGGTTAGTCCATGGCCTGCCCCTCCTCCCCCTTTCCTCCTCCAGCCCAGTGCCTTGTGGGACCTCCATCTTCTCACCTCTTCCCAGGTGTGTGCCTAGTGGTAGGGAGGCAGCAGCTGAGGCCAGAGGTGAGGGGCGCCTTCTCCCCATCCTCTCTGGGGGCCTCCCCAGCTTCTCTGCTCCTTCCCCAGCCTCAGCTCCACCCTTTGCATTCCTAGACTCATACTCTGGGCATCATGAGCCTCCAGCAGCAGCTTTGACCTGGTGGGGTTACAGGTGTGGGGGAAAGAGAGGCAGCTGGTGTGTGGTCCGGCCAGGTGGATGCATTGCGTGCTGATCAGGGTCTTGAGGCCCTCCTCATGGGGGTGGTCAGCAGAGGGCCACATGCTGGCCTCGAGCCTGTCCTTGTTCGCTGCTTTGTTCAGTGACTTGGATGAGGTTCCAGGTAATCTGAAGCTACGTCATGCGAGGGAAGCAGGGAGAGAGGGTGACTGAGGGAGCAGCACAGACACATCCGTTGTCCCCTTGGACCTGGGAGTATTCTCCGACAGAATCGTTGTTGTCTGTCTAAGTAGGGCATTTCCCCCTGAAGAATATTATGGGCTGGATGGTGTTTTATGGACTGCTTCTCATTTCTCCCTTGTGGACCCTATAGTTCCTCACTCCGAACACGGGAACGATAATCCCCACATATTTCACAGAGCTGTTCCGTCGGCTGAATGAAATAATGGATCTGAACGTACGTTGTCGGTGAAAACGCATAGCACGAGTGCAAACTGGTGATGTTGTTCTAGGGCCTTGTTTCTAAAGAAGGATGTGTTGTTCTGAGAACAGGGTCTATTTATGTGAATGCTGGTTTTCGCTTTCATTCAGCCACTTTGGATTTGAGAAGGAATCAAGGGTTTCAGAACTGGATAGATTTCCGCTTTGTCTTAGAAGCCAGGAAGAACCTTTGTGTAGCGATTTCGTCCCGAAAACCTAAGACGTGAGGTCCGCCTTGCTCGACCACCCTTGGTCCTAACTGGCTTTGTTAACTCATTGCCGAGCGGTGGCTGGGGCATCGTGGCAGAATGAGGACTCCGTCCGTGGCTGTAGGGACACGGCAGACTCGTGCTGCGGCTGGCACGCCCAAGGCCTGCTGGCACGGGGCTTCCGACCTGTCCTGTCCAGCTGCCATAGGGACTTGGAGCAGCAGAGGGAGAATGTTTCTGCTCTGAGGGCTGATGGGAAAGCAAAGCAAGAGAGTTTGGGTTGAGTGAGGTTTAGGGCTCAACTTGGAGGGGCGAAGCGAAACTGCGATGGACTTTCTGCAGCCAAAACTGAGTGTGCGTCGGCTGGTACAGGACACCGGTGTAGCCCACGTACCAGACTCACCGTCTGCTCAGCCCGCGGCCCCGGAGTCCGCCACGAGAGCCGTGTGCCTTTCCCTGGATCCTCTCGTGGGCTCTGAGTCGGGCTCGTTTTACACAAATGCCTCTTTAGGATCCCACCTGCCAGCGTCTCCACATGCGAGGACAGCCAGCTGTTCCTCTCAGGGGACAGCGAGCGATATCTGGAGATGTCCTTTTGGTTTTTCCAGCGAGGGGTGACGGTCGTGCTGGCCGCTGGGCGTGCGCTGGGTGGAGGCCAGCTGTGCTGGTCACACGTGCTGCAGGGTGCAAGATGGCTCTCCTTACCCGGCCCCAGACGTCTGCCCCGAGGGTGAGGAGCCCCGGGCCGCACAGCCCCACAGCTCTGTCTTTCTCCCCCTTATTACGCGTTGAGAAGCAGCAGTGCTCAAGGGGGGTGGGAAGCTGCATTTATTCAACGCTCATTTATTAAGGGAGGAATCAAGGAGGACTCGGGGTTTCCAGCGGGGAGCGGGGGTGCCCTGTGGGGGCTGCAGCCGCTGCATGGGTGGGCATCTGGGGTGGGGTGCCTGCCTGAGATGAAGACGTCGTTGATTTCGTTTGGTGGCCTGAGCTGCCTGCCTAGTAACCGTGGCCAGGGGCCGTCTGTCACAACGAGACTCCCCGGGGGGCCCCACAGACATCAGCGAAGCCCGAGTCCTTCTCGTTAGAGAGACTTCAGTTAACAGCATTGATATTATGAGATGGTTATGACTCGGTTCTAGTTTTGCTGTAAGCAGCTGTGGCCAGCCTGTGTAGTGCACCCTGTGTAGTGTCCCTGCAGAGTGAGTCTGGCTTCTCCCCTGCATAGTCAAACCCAGCAGACAGCCACGATCTCAAATGCCTCGTCCTCTCCATTATCTGGCTGCTCTCAAGTCTCCCTGACAACCTTGCTTCCTTTTGCTCCAGGAAACTCATCTCTCTTCCGCTTTCGTTGAGTGTCTCTGGTTTCTCTTGGCTCTATGTGCAGAATGTTTCCAGAATCCAAGTTCCTCTTCCCACTCTGGTCCAGACCACCACCGTTGCCCGGGTTACTGCCAGAGCCCCCACTGCCCGGCTCCCCCCTCCTCCTTTGCCCCTCACTCTGCAGCCAGAGTGTGTCTTTACACTGTGAGCCGATGTGTGCTCCTCCTCTGCTAAGAGCCCCCAGGGACATCCTGTCGCATTCAGCATCAAAGCTGTGGCCCCGTGGTGGCCTGCAAAGTCCCCTGCTGAAGTTCCTGCCTTCTTGATGGCGCTTTCTAACCCCTTCTCGTTGGCGCTTTCTAACCCCTTCTCGTTTTCGCTTATGCCAGTGCTGTGCCGGCCTCTCGTGCTCCATGCTGCCCACCCCACCTCGGGGGCTTTGCCCTGCCCAGTGCCCCGTGCCTGGGAGGAGTGCTCTCCTCTCAGACATGGGTGTGGCCGGTTCCTGGCCCTCCTCCTCCTCTTGGCTCAAGTGTCGCTTTCTTGGTGAGGACATCTCTGATCACTGTTTTGTTAAATGCAGCTCCCCCTCCCCACTCTCTGCCGCTGCCATCGTGCTCATTTGCCACCATCTGTTATGCGTTGGTTATTGTCTGTCCTTATCCACTAGCACAGGAGTCTGCAAACTTCTCCTGTAAAGGGTCAGGTAGTAAATATCTCAGGCTTTATGTGGGCCATAGAGACTCTATTGCATCTGTTCGGCTCAGCTGTAGTCAGGTGAAAGCAGCTGTGGACAATATGTAAGTGAGCAGGTCACGTCGTTGGCTGAACTCTGCCCTAGAACATAATCTCCATGTGGGAGGAGATTTCTGTCTCCGTTGTGCGCACGGCACAAAGTGTGTATTGTGTTAGTTTCCTCGGGCTGGTGTAACTATGGTGCATAGACGAGCTGTTGAGAACAGTAGAGATTGTCTCGTGACTCTGAGAGCCAGAAGTCTGAAGTCAAGGTGTCAGTCACACGCCCTCTGACACCTGTCGGGGAAAGGTCCTCCTTAGCCTCTGCCCACTCCTGGTGGCCCCAGATATTCCTGGGTCTCCGACAGCACAGTGCCAGCCTCTGCCTCCACCCTCCACGTCATCTTCCCTCCGTGCGTGTCTGTGTCCAAATTTCCCATTTTTATAAGGACACCAGTCAGATTAGATTAGAGCCCACCTGAACGATCTGATTTTTACTTGTTTATCTCTGTACAGAATGTACTGAAACAAGGTCCCATTCTGAGGTACTGGGGTTAGCCCTTCAACCTATTTTTTTTTTGAGGGGACACACTTCAACTCATAACAGTGCTCAGTCAATATATGTAGAATAAGAAATGATTTTGACTAAATCACATTCTTTTTTACTAGTACCACTTTTTTCTTTATATGGGTTTTACAGAAATTAACCTTATTCTCTGCAAGTTCCTTCCATTTAAAAACAAACCAAGAAATCACACTTCGAACATTCCTTTATTCGTTTTGTCTCTTGCGCCTGTGTGCTGGGCGTGCTATCCTGGAGGCATGGCATTGAGGGAGACAGACATGGCACCTGCCCTTCCAGTTCGCAATGTGCCTACCAGGTAGATCGTATATGCTCCATGCTATGTATGTTATTTTCATGAGACTCGAAGTTACAGAAACAGGAAGCTTTACTAGTAGCAGAACAAAAAGAACAGGAACAGTCACATGGGGTTGTTGAGTTTGCCCGAGCCGATTCTTACCTTAGTATCTTGGCTAATGGAGCCTACAGCATCCAAAGTCCCAAGTCGGGCCAGCTCCGTGATTGATGCTGGATGTTGCCATGGTGACTGAGAGAGATGTGTTCCTCCTGGGACTTGACAGCACATCTTAAGAAGTGTTTCCGCTTGTCTGTGCCGGAGCAGGGGAGCACGGCCTGCACCTCAGTTTGCCAGACCCTGTGAGAAGGGGGTGGGGTCGTGCCCATTTTAAAGGTAAAGATTCAAATCCAGTCTGCCTGATTCAAAGTCTGGTTCTCTTTGCACTACCATCGGACCCATCTGGTATGGATTCCCCCACCCCTTTAAATAGCTTTCTTGAGGTATAATTTAAAAATTCTCACTTTTAAAGTATACAGTTTAGCGGGTCTTCATATATTCATATATGTACGATCATCACCACTGTCTAACTCTGGAATATTTTCATTGTCCCCCCAAAAGAAACTCACACCCTCCCTTCTCCCCAGCCCCTAGCAGCCACTAATCTACTTTTCTGGGCATTGCACACACACGGACTCACACAACATGTGGCCTTTTGGGGCCGTGTGGTATCGATTGTTTAGTGCATCTTGTAAACGTCACTGCATCCCCGTGCACTGAACATTTACAGAATAATAACTGTGAGGCGAAGATGAGCGTGACACTTAAGGAGAGTCAACACTGAGTCACAGGTGTGGGGGCACAACTGAGCCCTGAAGCCCCATAGAAGACCCTCTCGAGCCCACAGCGGAAGCCTGGTCAGCTTACGTCCTGCGTAACTAGAGACACCGCCCCTGTGGTAAGAGATGGGCCTTCCTTCATTTTCTCAACTATGTCACCTCTTCCTTCTTCTGCCCGGAAGACTCAGGTGCCCTTCCAGCCTCCACCTCCCACTTGCCCTGGTTCACGCCTACTCGTCCTGCAGAGCTGGCCTGTGGGTCATGTCCTCAGCGAAACTCCCCTGGTCCAGGAAAGCCAGGCCACCCCAGCCGATAATCTCACAGGTTCACACTTCTCCTTCAGGGCACGTGTCAGAGCTGCAGCTCACTAACAAGGCAATCACTCGTTAGGACTGTGAAGCTTATCTCTGTGTTCTTGAGGCTCATGCCCCAGGCAGCACAGCTGACACCTGATACCATGCACTGCATGTGTGATGAATGGATGACATCAGTGCTCAGTGAGGAGTCTGTGTGTTTTGTATTCCAGCGACACTGAGATTCCTGTATTCCCCTTTGGAATCCTGCCGTCCCATGCTACCATGTTTTCCCTAGTAAAATCCTGCTTGACAAATACCAGGTTCTGGTCAAGAAAGCAGAGTAGATGACCACACTGAAGTTACAACTAATTACAGAACAATCAGCCTGGAGCACCATCTGAAGACTCGCTGAATGGAAGTCCTGTAACTAAGGTCATAAGAAGAAGCCATGTCAAGACTCGTAGTTGGGGCAGAGACACCAAATGGGCTGGCCACACACCCGTCTGTGTTGGTTAAGCATCGGGAGGGATGTCTCAGCTGCAGAGATCCCCCATGAGGAGTGAAGGGTCCCAGCCCCACATCGGTCTCCCGGGCCCATAGCACCAGTGTGGGGAAGAAGAACCCCCAGAGCATCTGACTGTGAAAATCAGTGGGGATCGTGTTCATCTGGTGAGACAGAGGCAGCTGGAAACCCGGACGTCCTCTTGAAAGGCCATCGCATAGATTCGCTTGCTCTCAGGCACTCACCCTGGGGCTCCTGCAAAAGGCTGGTGGCTCAGGAGTTAGCAGAGACATACGGGGAGAGACTGAGTCATGTGGCTTCAGGATGAGGGCTGGTGGGACAGCCACCGTGGTCCCCATATTAACTTGTCCTCTCATGCAGCCTGAGCAGGCACCATCTTGCCTGTGCTGAGCCCTTCTCCCACATGGCCAAATCTGAATCTGCATTAACCTGGTGAGATGTCCTTGCTTCACTCTGCTGACTCCCTGCTGGGACCCCACCTCACCCAACTCATGTATGACACATGAGGCTCTTTCAGTGGCTGAGCCTTATGGATAGCCGGCAGATGGTATCAGGCCTTGGGGTTCCCTGGGCCTTTTGCTGAGCTGTTCCAGGCTGGATACTCAGGGAAGCTGACCTCGGTTTGCAGTGTGGCCTCTCCCATGTGCTTGTGGGTCTAGCACAGACAGTAACCAACCATGGGTGGCTTTTTAGATCCTCCCAGGTAGCCCTAGGCAGCAGCTGACCTTGGCTTGCATGGGAACCTCTCCCAAGAGACCCCAGAAAAAATGTACCTGGAAGCCAGCTTCAGACCACAACAGAGAACCACCTGATTAGCCCCACAAACGTCACACCTAAAGGGTGGTCTCAGCAGGCACCAGAACCCACTGGAGCAAATTCCTCTCCATGGGGTTAGCCCATACACAATAGCTTGTACCCTATGGGCATGGCCAGTTTTCACAGCCAGTCAGCCTGAGTGAAGGTCAGTCCCACCGCAGACATACCAACAGCTATTAAGGCTCAACTACAACAGGAGGGCACACACAACTCACAAGGGACACTCCTGGAGCTCCTGGTGCAGGTGATCAGGGAGACTGTGCCACTGGGCTCCACAGGACACCTACTACATAAGGCCACTCTGCCATGACTGGGAGATCTACCTAATACATAGAAACAAACACAGAGAGGCAGCCAAAACAAGGAGTCAAAGAAAAACGTCTCAAATGAAAGAACAGATCAAAACTCCAACAAAGAAGAAAACTGAACAAAATGGAAGCAAGCAATCTACCAGATACAGAGTTCAATAGATTGGTTATAAGAATGCTTAAGAAACCTAGAACTTCAACAAAAGGATAGTAAGCACAGAAAAGGACATGGAAACTATAAAAATGAACCATTCAGAAATGTAGAATACAGTAACTGAGATGGGAATCAACAGTAGATTAGATGAAGCAGAGGATCAAATCAGCGATTTGGATGACAAGGTGGCAGAAAACACTGAATCAGAACAGCAAAAATAAAAAAGGATTTAAAAAATTGAGCATGGTTTAAGGGACCTCTGAGGCAACAATAATCATTACAACATTCGCATCATAGGCATACCAGAATGAGAAAAGGATGATTAAGAACATATTTGAAGAAATAATGACTGAAAATCTCCCTAACCTAGAAATAGACATCAAGTCTAGGAAGGACAGAGAGTCCCAAACTAGATGAATCCAAAGAGCCCTACACCAAGACACATCATAATTAAAATGGCAAAGGTTAAAGACAAAAAGAATCTTAAAAGCATCAAGAGAAAGACAGTCACCTACAAGGGAGCTCCCATAAGACTATCAGCTGATTTCTCAACGGGAACTTTGCAGGACAGAAGGGATTGGCACAAAATATGCAAAGTGATGAAAAGCAAGGACCTACAACCAAGACTACTCTACCCAGCAAATAGAACTACATCAAATTTAAAAGTTTTGCACAACAAAGGAAAACAGTCAGTAAAACAAAAAGACAACCTACGGATTGGGAGAAGATATTTGTCAATGATACATTCAATAAGGGAGTAATACCCAAATTTATAAAGAACTCATACAACTGAACACCGAAAAAAATCCAATTTAAAAAAATGGGCAGAGGACATGCAGACCTCCAACAGATATATGAAAAGATGCTCAGTGTCACTAATCATCAGAGCAATGCAAATTAAAACCATTAAGAGATGTTACCTCACACCTGTCAAAATGTCTATCATAAATCAACCAACAATAAGTGCTAAAGAGGATGTGGATAAAAGGGAACCCTTGTGTACTGTTGGTGGGATTGCAAATTGGTGCAGCCACTTTGGAAAACAGAATGGAGGTTCCTCAAAAATTTAAAACTAAAACTATCTTATGACCCAGCAATTCCATTTCTGTGTATTTATCTGAAGAAATCCAAAACACGAATTCAAAAAGATAGATGTGTTCCTACAGAATTATTTACAATAGCCAGGAAAGGGAAGCAACCTAAATGCCCATCAGCAGATGATTAAAGAAGAGGAGGTACATATATACAACAAAATATTACTCAGCCTTAAAAAAATGAAACCTTACAATTTTCAACAACATGGATGGATGTAGAGGGTATTACACAAGTGAAAAAAGTCAGACAGAAAGACAAATGCCATATGATCTCACGTATATGTGAAATTGGAAGAACAAAATAAATGACAGAAACAGACTCATACAGAGAACAAACTGATGGTTGACAGTTGAGAGGGGTGTTGGAGAGCTTTATGAAAAAGGTGACGGGATTAAGAAATACAAATTGGTGGTTGCAAAATAGTCATGGGGATGTAAAGTATAGCGAATAGAGTCATAATATTGTAGTAACTACGTGTAGTACCAGGTGGGTACTAGATTTATTGGGATGATCACTATGTAAGTTTTACAAATGTCGAGTCACTATGTTGTACACCTGAAACTAATACAATATTGTATGTCAACTGTAAGTGAAAAATAAAAAATTATTTTTTTTAAAAAAAAAAGCTTCCTCATGCTCCTCCTGCTCTTCCATCAGCACGTGCCCTACGGGATGTGAGTTCATCAGTAACAATAGCCCACTTGAGGCACTTGATGACAGTCTCCCTCATAAAGTACGTTGTTATTTGAATCTTGTTCATCACCTTTGTAATAATAATAATAAAAAATCCCAGAATGACTTTGCTGAGTAGGCAGCCTGGCTAGACCTTTCATTGCCCTGGTTACTT
This sequence comes from Macroglossus sobrinus, assembly GCA_004027375.1. NCBI lineage: Eukaryota > Metazoa > Chordata > Mammalia > Chiroptera > Pteropodidae > Macroglossus > Macroglossus sobrinus. The sequence continues at coordinate 10,817 of PVKZ01007134.1, read as the reverse complement.
GTGATGATTCTCGTGGTACCTGAGTTACACTTCTCACTCAGTCCATTAAATGGGAAAACAGCCTCCACGGGAATCACCATTCGCTCGCTCGCTTCCTCATCAGTCAGCCCGGGGAACTTATTTATATGTGGAATGATTTGATGTCTTGGCCAGTGATACACCTAATCAAATTCCTCAGCACAGAAAATAGAAAGTCAAAAGACATTATTTGTAAGTGTTGCTGTGTGGTCTGTTCAATCAATGGTCAGTGACTCAAATGCGGAGATTGTGCATCATTTCAAGATGCTCACGAAAATAACACCCCATGGGGCTATTCCCTGGGGTTGGAGGAAAAGCGAAACAATAGTGCTACTCCAAGACCTTGAACCAGACAAAGCCCTGGCATGTTCTGTGGGTGCTGGGCATAGAATTCAGAAGGGAGGAGCTTCTCTATCGAAGGGACTTGATTTAATCACATTAATTACAGCTTGTGACCCCACTCAGAAATTCATGGTACACATTACTTTTGGATTTCTTGAGTGACAGCCATTTTCTAAGCTCATTTAAAGTTTATTTAAAATGCTATGAAGTTTGGCCACACTGAAGAGATTAGAACTCTAGACTACTGAGTTGCTATGTGAGGTGAAGGACGGGAAGTTATAAAAAGCTCCCAGGAGATCTGGAGAGGAACGAGATAAGAATAACGGTGATGAGCACAACGTTTTTTAGATGCTATATTTTAAGGTCCTGTTTTGTGATACGATCTTTAGAAGCGTGGTCTTATTAAATTATCCTCACAGCACAGTGAGACAGATGTCTCTGACAGCCTAGAAAACTGAGGCTCAGAGGTGCCCTGACTTGCTGTATTGGGGCTGCAGTGTCTTTGCGTAAGGATTCCTCAGCCTGGAGGAGTCCCAGGTGGAGGGCGAAAGGAGGCCTTGGAGACCTTCCCAAGGCCCTAAAGGGGTTCAGAACAAGCTTCCCCAAGATGAGGTACTTTGGCATGTGAGTTATTTTGAGCTGAAGGCGGTTGAGATCCTGCAGGTTCAGGAAAAACTTTTGCTCCTCCTTAACTATGTAGAAGAATCTTAATTGGGGCCTTGCCTGTCATACCTTTTCATGACCTATCTGTAAGGCAGGACAAACATCTACTTACTGAATGTCTGCTCTTCTTACCAGCTACGAATTATACCCTCCTCATCTCTGAAGCCCAGAGTATGTTACCTCAGCCTTAGCTTTTTACCTTTCATTTTACCTTTTTGTCTCTGAACCTCTCTCTCATTGTATGTGGGGTCTCTGACTCTTTCATGTATGTGGGTTTCCTGTACCTACATATGTATTTAAATTTGCTTATTTTCTCTTTTTAATCTATCTTGTGTTAATTTGACTATTAGACCATCCAAAAGAACCTGGAAGGGTAGAGGAAAATTTCTTCCTCCTGCCCAGCCCCAGGTGCCTGTACCGGGAGTGGGTTTGGGCTCCTGGGTTTCACTGTTGCCTCTCAGGTGGTCTTCCTCTCGCTACCCCTACCTTGATGGCTACTCACCAGGGCTGAGCAGACACTACTATGTTTTTCTTGCCTTTCTGCCAGGGGGCAGCTACTCTGTCTCACCGTGTTTGCACAGCTAGAGAAGAAGTAGCCACAATTATTCAGTCTCTTTCTTTAACTAGTCAGAATGACTTTTGTTTCTAATGATGTTTTATCCCAATCAAAGATATGACCTACTTTCTAAATACGCCTTGGCACAGTTTCCACATAATGGGAATGCTCAATCTCAGTAGGATCAAACTCCTGGGACACTTAGGTAGGAAGGCTTCTTGGCCACCATGTAGATGTTCATCCTATGTTCCTGATGCTGTAACTGAGGCCCAGAGAGGGGAAAGGGGCCCCCACAAGGACACACACAGGACAACCACCAGAACCTGCCCCCTGAGCTACTGTACACATATTTATTTATTCGTCTGTTCCCCTCAGCCACCTTAATTCTGTGTGAGCAAAGTGTTGTTCCAGGTGTTGAAGTATCAATAGCCAAGACTGACCCAGCCCCTGCCCCCATGGAGTTTTGAAACCAATGTAAACATTAAACAATTGCGTATTTTTCATTATTTTCCATTCTGATTGCATGTGGGGAGCAGAGAGGGGGCAGTTAAAGTGTATACCAGGGAGACTCGGTCTAGTCTGGAGTCCAGGTGAGGCTGTATTACAGAAGGATGTCCAGTTGAGCTCCAGAGGATGAATGGGAATTGAATAGGGGAGCGGACAAAGGAAAGGGGCTCCAGGATTGGAACGGCATTTGCAGAGAGATGAAGAGGGAAGAAGAAGGCGTATTTGAGGAGTGGAAGGGAAGACAGGAGAGTGAGAGGGTAAACAGGTCATCAGGACCAGGTGTACAGCCTAGAAGTTCACAGGGACGTGGTCCCTTCCCTAAGAGCAGTGGGAAATATTTCAGTCAGGAGTATAACCTCATTTATTTGCACTTAAAAAACCATTATTAGCTGCTGTGTCCAAACTCCACTTGCCAGAGCGGTGACTGGGCACTTGGCCAGCACACAGGGGACCTTCATGCTGCCATTACACAAATACCTATGTTCTTTACCTATTTTTGCCACTCTATGTAAATAAAATTTCATGTAGTCAATTTACTTAAAGGAGCTTAAAGCCATTATAGTACTTTGTAACGTTTTACCGTTAGCCTAGGAAAAATGCTGAAGGTAAAAGCAATTCATCAAAAGAAAATAAAATGCCAAAATATTGTCCCTTTTCTCACATATTATCCCAATATATCTAGATAGATCCAGGATACCTATAACAGGCTCAAAAGAAAAAATGAGAAGAGAGGTGCACATAGCTAAGCATTAAACAGTTTGGTTTTTTTTTTGAAAGATACATTTCCTTGAAGCTACCACAGATTCCCCTGCAGGAGACACAGGACCATGAACTTGGGCCTTAAACTGGGGTCAGTCTGAGGTGTGTTGCTCCCGGGAAAGTATTTGGAAACTTAATGCCTGAGCACGGATGGGTTAAGGGAGACCGGGTGGCCTGCCCTTCAGTCTTGGCCTGCTGCCCTCTGAGGGCTGGGCGCAGAGAGCCTGGACCGAACCAGCCAGGGATCAAGCCCGGCCCCACCGAGCAGCACAGGTACAGAATCAGGACACCAGAGTTCAAGCCCGGTGCTGTCACTAACGAGGCTGTCTCGGAGCACTCCACTGGCCTTGCCGAGCCTGCGTTTCTTCTGTACATTGGGGCCGATGCTTCCTGCCTTGGGTGATGCAACAAGATAATAAATGTGGAAGTGGAAGCCCCCCCCCCGCCCCGCCCCAAATGGAGGATGACAGTACAGCGTGGTGGTGACCTTCATAAGAGTTTAAGTTTATTCTGTTAGGGCAGAAGTTCTGTCGCGTTCCGGTCTTTTTGGCAAGAATAATCCATAGACACGGTTAAAAGCGCACACACTACATGAGGGTTGTCGCGTGTGTTGCTTTTATGGGGTCTTTACTTGGCACTGGCTGAATGTCCTCTTTGGCACAGGGCCACCCCACGTGGAAGGGCCTGTTTCACCTGCAGATACCTCTCCTGCCTCATCTGCCCCCCTAACGCCCTCCAACTTGATGGGCTCTGCAGCTCGTTGGAGGGACTGGGCCTCTCCCACCATAGGTCTATTGATTTGCCAGTCCTGGGCGTCTCATAAAATGTTTCATTCGCTCTGTCTGTGCCTCAGAAGGTTCGTTTCTTCCCTTGGAAATCACTTTCTACAAGGCAGAGACCAGAGTGCCCGCTGGGTTCCCACGGTGCACCAGCAATATCGCAGGACCCCAGCGGGAACTTGCTAAAGAAAACGAAATTGCAGCCCCTGGAGGTATTAGAGACTGCAGAGATGGCTGGAATTTTTCTGGGTGTTGGGATGGATTTTAAAAGTCGGGAATGCAAATCTGAGCTCACGCAATGCTCAGGGGCTGAGGAAAGAGACAAGGAGGGACTCAAGTATACATCTTCAAGGAATGTTTAAGTTCTAGAAGTGATAAGTTTGCAGAGGCCACCAAGATGTCTCCCTCCAGCGTCGTTTCTCTTTCGGGGGGTCCAAAAAGCACCCCACGTGTTGGAGCAGGTGGGAAAAGTATTCTGGAAAGCTCCACTGGCCACACTGAAATGAGTCGTAACGCATTTCTCCCGTTTTGCTTTCTCCTGCCCAGATTCTTTTGTCGGCGGAGTCATCGGTCTCATTTTCGCATACATTTGCTACAGACAGCACTACCCGCCCCTGGCCAACACCGCCTGTCACAAACCGTACGTCAGTCTCCGCGTCCCCACCTCGCTGAAGAAAGACGAGAGGCCCACCGCGGACAGCGTGCCCGGCGTGCCTCTGGAGGGCATCACGGAAGGCCCCGTATGACAAGTGTCAAGTGTCTCGGGAGGAGGGCTGTGAGCCCAGGGCACGCGCTTCCACTCCGACGTCCTAACACCATAGAAGAGGTTTTTTGTAGTGTGTTTTCTCATCATCTGTTTCTCAGAGTCATCCTTCTGCTTCCGTTCTGCCGATGGCGTTCCTGCTACTTTAAATGTGCACTCTCGACTGTCTCGAGTTTGCGGAGGAAGGACCCAGAGACAGTCCCCGGGAGACATGTGGAAGGAGGGTGGGGTGGGTGCAGCTCGGTCGGTTCTTCTGTCTGAAATGTTTGCTGTGACAGCCACCTTTCTGTGTTCCCCATGGTTGTACGACATAATAAAACCTCCCACCTGGAAGGCACGCTGTTGGCTGTCCCTGCGGGGAAAGTCATCCAGGGACCCGCGGGTTCACGGCCAAGGCTTCTGAGAAGGCCGTGCTGTAGCCCCACACTCAGGTGGCCTGTGTGTCCTCAGTGGGGACCTGAGCACTGGCATGGGAGGTGACTCCGTGTGTCTAGACCGAGGCAGACAGGCATCGGGGTTCAGAGCCTCCCCCAGCGCAGTGGCTTCAGGTGAAGACAGAGCCTGCGTCTGATTCCAGCTGTGGATTGTGGTGGGACAGGGGCTGCCGTCCCTCTCTCCTAGCCCTCAGGTTACTGCTCCCACGGGGGTGGGGGGAGTCCCTTGTCCATGCGAATGCCAGTTGCTGGGTGGCACCCTGGAGCTCCCGAATCCGGTTCTGGGAAAGGAGAGCCGGAAACCTGTGTCGCGAACACTCACCCACAGGTGATTCTCAGGCCCCTGTGGCCTGGAGCCCAAGCTCCCTCCCGTTTGTCCCCAAGGAACAGAATGGAGAGGAGACCATGTTCTTTGGATGTCCTCTACACCCTGGGCAGGAGGGGTCTCCGAAATGATGGTGTTCTATTTTTGGTGGTTCTTTCTCAGTCAGCGTGTTATGTGCTGTGGGGTCCCATCAACTCATCCACCTGCTGAAGCCCAAATCCTAGGCGTCGCCCCGATGGTGTCTTCCTCATGATCCCTGTCACCCAGTCCCTCAGTAACTCTTCTTGGTCCTGCCTTCAACATACACCTCGTGCCTACCCATTCCTCTCACTTCCGCTATTGCCACCCTTGTCCGGGTGGCCACCCTCTGTCACCTACACTCCTGTGGTGCCTCCTATCGCCACAGGCAGCTGCTCTCCCTAATCCGTGTCCCACTCAGGGCCAAAGGGCATATGAGTGTTCGTTTATTATTCAGGCGTTATTTGCATAGAATTAACTTCAGCTCTTTAAAGCACCTGGCTTTTTGAGTTTGGATCATTGTATAGGGTGGTGCAGCCACCACCGCAGTCAAGACGCAGGCCTGCGTTCTCCTTCTAGAAGTTTCCTTTTGTTCCTCAGAGCTCCCGCCCCACACCGATCCCCCTCTTCACACACACACACACACACACACACACATTTTTCTCTCATACTTTCCTATCACATTCCTTGATGTCACAGTTACATTATTCACATATTCTTATGGGCTGAATTGCATCCCTCAGAATTCGGATGTTGAAGGCCTAACCCTGATGGTCTCAGAACGTGACGTTATTTGGAGACGAGGCCTTAACAGAGGTGACCAATGAAAACAAAGACGTTGGCGTGGGCCCCCATCCAGTATGGCTGGTGTCCCTGTGGGAGGGGCACAGTGGGGACAGACACTCACAGAGGGAAGGCCATGCGAAGGGCCGAGCAGAGAGGCCTGGGACAGGCTCTCCCTCACAGCCCTCCGAAGAGACCCACCTGCTGACACCTTGATCTTGGACTTCTAGCCCCAGACTGTGTGACAGATGATCCTGTTGTTTAAGGACCCAGTTTGTGGTACTTTGTTACTACAGCCCTAACACATGAATATCATTGTTTCCCCTTTCTGTGCTCACCAGAGCATGGGGCTCACGGGAGCAGGGATCCCTCTGTCCCATGCACAGTTCTGTCCCCAAGGCCTGGCACAGACTCTGGCACAGTGGGAGTCCTTGATATGTTCCTGAATTAATGAATGAGCACATCATGTTTTTCCCCCCCTACTATTATTTCTATAAGTTTGGCTCATCCCCTTAAGGTGACCTGCTCAAGGTGACACATCCGAAAGCAAGAGCATTCCTGATTTCTGGTCGTGTGGCATTCCAGTTACTCCAGAGTTTCCTGGGCCGTCCTAAGTAAAATAACATCTACCGCCTTTCCCCTTCTTATAGGAGATGGGATGCTCGTTCTCCTGAAAGTGTATCAGAAGGCTCAAAGTTACCTCGGTTAGGCTGAGAGGAGAGAAGTAAAAACTACACCACCAACCAAACCCAGATACCTTGAAGGAGGTTATTTACACTCAACAAAACAAGCCAACCCACTTAACAAAAGTCTCCTCTTCCTAACCCTAGTCTTGACCATCAAACGAATTTATAAAGCAAATGCCTCAATCTGTCCTCATGAGATATAGTTTATTTGATTTACAAAGGTCTTTCGAGAAGCTGTCTGTTGCACACTTTAAAGCTGGAGCCTGCTGATTAAAATGTACCTATAGCCGAGAGGCATTTGCCAGAAAAGCTAAGACTTTTTGGGGGGCACAAATTCAAAACACCAAGTCCACGTGGAGTAATGTCTGGGGAATGAGGGCAGGCAGCGGATAGCAAATAGATTACTTCTTTAAGCAGCTGAGCCTTGAAGCAGGTTTGCAATAACATCACCCATTAAATGAAATGATTTTTTTTCCCCAGGTGCCTAAGTGGTATAGCGAGTGCTTTAATGAGAAATTAGTTAAGTTTGGGGAGCAATAGAACGTTTAATTTGCAGTTCGGCGCTGCTGTGTTCTAACTCTTGCAGCTCCTCTGAAGTGTTTCCTCTTCTGTTGCTATGTCTTTCAGAGTCTTTTCTGGGTTTCTGTGTGTCTCTGTGTGTCTGTGAACTCATATCTCCACTTGGCCAGAGTGTCACCGCTGCTTGGTGTGTTTGTCCCTCCATGTGTGTCTGTCTCTCTCGTGTATTATCTGGCCGCTGGTGCTGATGGGTGCTGCATGATGAGTTTGGCAGGCTGCAGTGGAACTTCGGGCTCCCCTACACTGAAAACCTAGGCCGTTTGTGGAACAAAAGAGCATTGTGGGGAGAGAAGCATCCCTTTAAGTATGTGAAAGCTGTCTCATTATTCTGGAGCTGGGGAGAGAAACCTCTCAAACTTTGTCCTTTCGGTAAGAAAGACCTTTGAAAACTTTATGTTTATCCTCACACTCTTGTCTTTTCTTTTTTTCTAACAGCTAAAAGATGGATAAATAGTGCTGAACGCTCATTGGCTGGTCCCTGAAGGGTAGGACAATTTATTAAGATATTAGTTTGGGTTCTGTCTTTGTTGTTGATGGAGAATCAAAAAGAATGAGAGCCTCTGCTGCCCTGTTCTCTGGGTGTCTCTCCCACAGGCCCCGAGAACCTCCTCTCGATAGCCTGAGATCACTCTGCGGATGATGCTGGGTGTTCCGAAGGTGCAGGGGGCACAAAAGACATTGTGGGTGGGAGGGGCAGAAGGAGCACATGTCTGTGTGTCAAGCTCAGGTTTAGGCATTGAAGAGATATCAGTGCCCAAAACATAGACACTCCTGTGCTCACAGAGGACACACAGGGGATAGAGGGCTGTGATGGTCTGGGGGAGAGGAGATGAGGGCCTCCCAGCTCATCTGCGAGAGTGTGCAGGTTTTGCTGTGTGGTCTTCCCAGAAAGGATGGACCCCCACACCCATCCCTTGGAGCCTCAACCTCGACAAAGATACAGGAGCGGAAGGAAGATGGAGAATCTCTGTATCCGAGGAGCCGTGTAGGTTTGGGCTGTGAGTGGATTGACATTCTGGGGCAAACACGGGGTTCCCCCAAATATCCCCCTTCTTGCAAGATCCCCAGAGCCTTTCCCTGATGCTGGATAGGGCCAAGCACACAATTAACTGAGCCTGAATTCCTTGCCAGGCCAGTGGGATTGGGGTGGGGACTCAGAGTCAAAGTAAATTTGTACAGATAGGTGATGTTTTTGCTCTTCAGAATATTTTCTTCTCCTCCCCATATATTTTGGTAGCTCAGTCCAATGTTTGGGTTGAACAATAGGGTGGGCAAGAGTGACAGCTGTAGACGTACTCAGACCATAGCTTAAACTCAGATTTATACCCACAGATTTCTATTCCAGCTCTATCATGTGGCCCTGGGCAAGTTACCTCTATTCTTTTACTCTCAATTCATCTGAAAAATGGTGATAATGACTGTATTCACCTGAGGGATTACTATGAGAACTAAATAAACCAGTGAGGACATTGCTTGGCTCCTGACAAATACCGGAGCAATGCAGGCTCTTATTTTTACTATTTCTTCCTGACTGGTCTTGGAGAAAAGAACTGTTAGTGAATACCCGCTATGAGGATTTGAACTAGATGATGTCTGAAGTTCTGTCTTTCTCTAAATCTCATGCTCATAGGTCTCGAATATGTCTTAGCCTCTTCCTTTCTTTTAACTAATAATGGGGAAAAGCCATGGTTACAAATTGGACGGACAATGCAGTATCCTAACACGTTTAAGAGAAAGATCTGGTGTTCACAGAAGACCAGCCCACAGTCGGAGGCAAGTCAGGGAGAAGGTAGGGCAGGATTTGGATTGTGTGCTCTGCAGCATTCTTGGCATGGTTCACAAACGCAGCATTCCTACTTTGGAATAGTAGGCCCTCCAGTAAATAGTAAAACACCCCAAAGAGTAAGTGACTAACTTGACAAGTAAATTGAGAAGAAGAAAAGTGGAGATGTTGAAACAATGAAGTTCATTGGACTCACAGAAGAGAATTTGCTGCTTTGTGTCGTAACAAAAGCTCACTTGCATAAACTCAGAGTGTCCGTTGGGGTGTAAAGTAGCCTTTGGCTGCCTTACACGTGTGTTCATTGGGATGTGTCAGGGGCCTCAGCTTCAAATAGGCCCAGAGTTTGAGACTGAGCTATATAAAAACAGACTTCAAACCCTTACATCCCTTTGAGATGAATTCCTCAAGCTCTGCTGGATTCAGGATGGCCCTGAACAAGCCTAGTCTTCTCATCTATAAAATGGCAATGATACTTTCCCTTCTGATCTCACAGGGTGTGTATCAGGCTTATAGAAGAGAGGAAAAAAATATTTCCCTTCTACCTTTCTAGAGTCTTGGCTGGGGCTCTGTAACACAACACAGATTAACGAGAAAAGAACAAGTTTATTAATTTATATATCATACATGTAACACATGGAGTACCCAGAAACGAGTAAATCAGAGAGGTGGCTTAGAATGCAGGCTTATGTAAACTCTTCAACTAAGACCAATAAATGTGTAGAGAAAGGACAAAAAGAAGTGATTTTAGACATCCAAGGGAAGGTAAATATATGGGAAAGTACTGGCAGATAAAGGCTAGTTAGTAAAGTTTTCTATATAGATTTCTCTGGTGCTATCTCCAGACAGATAATAGTCTTAAGGTGTCTCAAGTGATCAACTTTTGCCCTTCCTGATAAAGAAAGGAGAGAGGGGGAGGGTTACCTTTGTAAATTAATATTTGGCTGTCAGGTAAATAGGGGGAGAGCAGAGCCTGTGTGTGTGTGTGTGTCCGTCCTTTGATACTGGTTTCCTTCAGGCTCATATTTTCACAATGAATGTGAAAGCTTAGGAATCTGACCAGAAAAGATTTTATGCTCTCCCTCTATTATGCACTTATACCTTATAATCATTTGCATTTGTGGATGCAGTGAATGGCTAGACTAGATGTGGAGTGGGTAGCCATGAATCAGAGTATGGAGGTTAAAATGACAGCTTTGGCAGTGCCAGCCAGGGCTGTGCCCAGTAGCTATGCCTGGTCTCCTCTCCTTGACATTCATCTGCTGGGGAGTCACAAGACCTCTTTGCTTTCAAAACATCCCTCCGAATTCCTTCATCGGTTGAATTCGCCATACGGTAGGGACTTGTCTCAAACGAACTTCTGCTCGGAGCGGGAAAGACTCTGAGTCAGGAGGAGTGACTAACAGAAGAGATTCTAGAGAACAGACATTGCCATTTTGTGGCCTCTTAACTCACTTGCCAGAAGTCTCTTGTCTGCTCTCTGTGACTTTCAGGACAGTCTCTCTCAATTTTCTAACGTTAAGACTAATAGAATACTCGGGAGAGGCATCAACATAATTAATAAACTTAGAAGTGATGACCACTAGCACTGCTAAAAAAACCCCAGAAATTAACAGAGGAGTGTCTATGACTTTACAAGTTCACATTGAAAACTTCTCCTATGTCAAAACTGTGGTTTCACTCTTAAGAGTCGGTAAAGAAAAAGTGGAAAGTTACAAGCCATCAAGAATCATTAAAGGCAATCGCTATATAGGTTAAGCATTATCAGTCCTCACAATGTCTGACTGACTGCTGATGGGGACAGATTCATTTCTAACCATCCTGG
>PVKZ01007133.1:0-26281 GCA_004027375.1 Macroglossus sobrinus | reverse complement strand
CCGCAGGAGCCCCGCGCGCGCGGCCCACATGCCCAGAGCGGGGGCTCTGCACCCGGATTTCCCGTCAGAAGTGAAAGGCCGAGCGCGACGCTCTCAGGACGCCGGACGCCGCCGCGAAGCCCACGCCGGGGAGGACTCCGGCGGCGAACGGCGCCGCGGGCGTCAGCCCGGCCGCAGACGGATCCCGTGCCCGTCGCGATGGATCCTCCGAACTTACCTGGCCAAGCGGTCTCCGGGGCACGCCACCTCCGCGTCCCTGCGCGCGGGTCCCCCGGTCCCCGAGTTGCGACAATCACATGGTTGCGTTCCTGCCGGGGTGGCCGCCGGCGCCCGCGCGCGCGCGCGCCCAAGGGGACCCAGGCGGGGACCGGGGCTGTGCGCGCGTGCCAGCGCCCGGCTGCCGCGCGCTCCGCTCCCGGGGCGCGGGGGGCCGCGGCCCGGGGTCCCCCCCCAGCCCCGGCCTCGGGCCCTGCCTGCCTCACTGGGCGGGCTCCCGGGCGCCCGCGCGGCTCCGGCGCGTGTCCATGGCGCTCGCCGGCGCGGCGCTCACCCGATCGCCTGTCACACTGACACGGGGCCGCCGGCTCGGCCGCGGTTAATAAGCGGGCCCCCGCCACTCCCCAGAGAGCAGCCAATCGCCGGGGCCCGGCGGCCCGAGCGCCCGCAGCTGCTCGCGCCTGGTTGGCTGCGGCCACCTGTCTGTTGGATGACACGGCGGCTCAGGGCGCAGATAAGTGGAACAGGTTTGCATATTTTCCTAGGTACCCTTCCCTCCCGCCCGCCCGCCATCCAGCCCTCCCTCCCTCCCTCCCTCGCGCCTCTCCCTTCATCCTTCCTTCTCTCCTTCCTTTCTTTTTGCTTTTTTATTTTTTGGAGAGGGAGGAATTTTGGGACAAGTTTATCCATTTTTAGTTTACCAGCCTTTCAGAAAGAAACTGTGTTTTCTCTCCCTGAAAATAGTGGGGCACGCCGCTAAGAAGACTTTCGCCCCCAACGGTGGAAGCACCTGGGTGGGCGCGCAGCCTGCGACCCCCTGCGCGCGGGGTGGGAGCGGGGCCGGGGCTGGGGCCGGGGCCGGTCTGGGCGGCGTTGGGTCCTCCACAGGTCCTGCCGGATCCGGCGTGTGAGCTTGCTGGTCACTAACGCCTCTTGGAAAAAGCAGTGCCATTTCTTATCTGGATGGACCAGATTTTTTAAATAAAGCGTATAAATTGCTCCTCTAATTCACAACATTGCCATATGAGGGGGTATTTTTTTTTAACTGCGTTATTTCCAATGACAGTCACTCCCTTCTCCTTATGTGATACAGTTCATCTTCCAGCCACATATGAGTGGGTGCATGTGTTGGAGTGTGCGTGTGTGCGTGCGTGTGTGTGTGTGTGTGTGTGTGTGTGTGTGTGCGTGTGCGTGTGTGTGTTTAGGGTGTGTGTTTTACTATTCTGGGAGGATGTTTCAACCGAAATGAATTAAATCCTTTTTATTCATTCTTAGACCTATTAATTCTTTATGTCCATTTACAAGGAAAATGTACTATATCCCTCACATCGGTAAAAAAAAAAAATACACATTGAATTATCAGGAACTGAGGAAAACACACAGAAAAGCATAGCGGTGAATATTTCTGAAAGAACCCTTATAAGTAAATGACAGCGATTTAAGAAATGCACGTCCCACAGCCTTAATTAGGATAGTAGAGAAACATCTTGTTGACGAGAATGGAACATGAGGATTAATTTATCAGCAGGTCAAAACCAGGCTAAATTCACTCCAGCCCTCGTTTTGAGAGACTGCCCTCTAGTGGAGCAAAAAGAAATGACAAATTCTTGTTCCTGGAGTCTTTGGAGGAGAAAACCAGCTTCGCTTCTCACTGCTCCTTTAAGCGTTTACTGAAATGACACGGACCAGGAGTTTGCAGTTGCTGTCATTGTGATACCAGGAAATTAAAACACACGCGTTTGTTTCTAACCGCAAAATAGTTTCACTCTGTAGTTTTCTTGAAAAGATTCCCCAAATGCTTTATATGTTCCTTCTAGAAAAGTTCCTTTGAATGTTTCCCAAACGTTCCGATAAAAATAAATTCAAGGCAAAAGTTGTATCTCACTTAATCTAATCATGCATATTTTAGAATGTTATTGTCAAGTTTTATTCTTCATTAGACACTCTAGATTTCCTCCGTAAATGTTAGGGGTTTTGGGTCGAATGTTGGGGATGTTGAGATACGGGGTGTGACTACATGTCATTTAATGTCTTTGTGATAACAGAAATAATCATCCTTGTCCCTCCTCCCCCGACTTCCTCCAGCTTCCGTCTCTCGCATACTTCAAATGACTTCAACGTTCGCGGGATTTTATTTCCACGTATGAAATAATTATATTAAAATTGTGATAATTACTCGACGAAGAAATCTTAGTTCTCTGCCATCGATTGCCTAAGCGTTTCATTTTGGTTGATTGGTATCGACTGCGTAATTGACAAACTCCGTAATCAAAGCAATTATGATGTACTCACATAATGAAAGTAAGTGGTGATAATCAAACAGGTATGTGATTAAACTACTTTCTCGGTTTATAAATGAAACCAACAATTATACCTAACATTTTAAGTGTCACGCTCTTTCAGGAAGCAAAGAAAAATCTGAGTTTTAGCTTCGCCAGAGTTGAGTATCTTAAATGCTCCCTTATGCTATAAAAATAGGAAGTTATTTTACCTAAATGATTTTTTTTTTTGGGGGGGGACATATAGGGGAAGAGATTGCTTTTCCTATAGTCTTTTTGGTGTGGACGTGATGGATTTAAAAGATTTTATACTCATTTCTATAACTTTACTATCAGGGGACATTAGAAGTGAGTTTTCAGTGTGAGAGAGAAACTGACTCTCGCTTTGGGTGGAAAGGGTGAGGATTTTGTTCTTTGGCTGTAATTTTCTTCTTGCTCCAACGTCAGGAGCTTAGCAGAATCACTGTTTGTTTTGGGTGATTTTGGGTCATCGGTCAGGTCCATCATTGATCGGAAATATGGAAGGCGGCTCCCCTAAAAGACATGGTAAAAACGTATTTAATTGTCACGTCTTATTGAAGTACCAAAAACGTATTTAATTGTCACGTCTTATTGAAGTACCATCTGAAGACCTCCAGTTGTGACTGAGTAAGGATTTCAGAGCTTTGCAATTCATTCAGTTGGGATTCTCAAATGAAAACATTTGATCCTCATTTGATTCTATGTTTTCATTTGATCCTCAAATGAAAACATAGAATCTTAAAACTCTAGAACCTGGAACTCTATGTACAAGGTCAAGAGACTTGTCGAAGAGGCCACAGCTGGGCGAGAACGAGAATGCCACCTCCCCCCATCCCAGGTCTTCCATAATATAGCTCTGCTTTTTCTGTTATTCCCTCCCATTTTCTTGTTATTATTTTTTTTTTCCATTTAGAATCCACTAACACATCAGAGATCTGCCACCTTGCAGATGCACTCTATAACATGTGCGCATGTCAGCTGGCTACCTCGTAGTACATGTCTGCAGAGCTCCCTGAATGAGCGTTCGGTTTTAATGAAAATGCATCAAAATAATTTTAAAACACAAATGAATAATTAGTCCTTAAGTTATGTTGGGAGAGTTCTGCCTTCATTATCAAACAGATGATAAGAGTGCAATAAATATTTATTCGTTGGTTTAAGGTTGACGTTATTAATTGATGAAGGTTGGTTGCTCGTTTATGGGACAACGTTTTTTGTGGTTTTGTTTTGCTGTTAGAGAAGGCGTATGTTTCGTTTAGTGAGAGAACTGTCCCGGGTTGTGGGTCGGGGCGCGGGTTTTGAGGACAGACGATCCGGGTTCAAATGCTCACTGTGTCACTTGCTCGCTTTGTGACTCTGAGCGAGGACCTCCCATCTCTGCACCTTGGTTTCCTCCCAGGATCGTTCAGAGGATTCACGGAGTTCATGGGAGTGAAAGCTTAGAAAAATACCTGGAATGCAGTAAGTGGGAATGAACGTTCGACATCTCCTTTATCGCCATGATTGTCATCGTTGTTGTCATCATTGTCATCATCAGGTCATTGGCTCCAGCTTTCCTTGCTGTTTGGAATGCCTTTTCTCCCTTCTACACCAAATTCCCACCCCTCGCACATCTGCCCAGTCCGAGACAAGCTAGTTCAGTTCCAACGCTACTTCCTCCGTGCAGTCTCCTCTGACCCTCTAACGAGATGTAATCTCTTATTTGACCTAAAATAGCATTCTTTATTCCAATGATCGCTTGTCACGCTTCTATGTTTTATCATTATATCTATAACTCGAATGATTTTCCTTTTTAGCTTATCAGTTTCTTCTGGAGAGGGTCTATATCCTACTTGTCTTTCAGCTCCCCAGCATATAAAAACGTGGAGAAAACATGAGTTGAATACTAAACTGTGTATGTTTTAAAAGTTCTTTAGTCTTTGTCTTTATAGGGTAGATCATTTTATTCTTGTTTGACTGTGTAGAAGCATTGACTCAGAGAAGTTAGGTTACTTGCCCCCAAAGTCCCCAAACTATTAAATAATGGGGTTAAAATATGAACTCGGTTCTGTCTGCCTTCAGAGCCGAAGCTCTTTTTCCTGCACAAGGCGCTTGAAATTTGTTTGTAGAATAAATGAATGCTCGATTGATGACTGAGCCAGCCAGTTCCGTGTAGTAAGCAAGAGGATGTTAAAAGTGAAATACTGTTTGAAAAAAGGAAGGCGTGGTAGGCAGCGGGCAGCAGGCACTCCTCAGCAGCCATGATTTTCGCTGTTGACGGCTTTTATTGCCGGCACAGTTTGAGAAAGAGAGCGCTGAAGAAATGCAGCGCCTAGTGGCAAAGGTGAATTGATATCCAGAAAAACCTAAATAAATATGAATGAGCCACTGGTGGGGCCAGCGTTGTGCTAGGAAGGTCTGCGGTGACATTGTCCTTCGTTGTCTAATTCTGACAGCAGATTAGCTCTTAGTTATGTGGCAAAATATGATGTAAGGTGCGTGGTGTTGGCTGTTTGTTAAAACGCTGGACTAAAGCAAGTTGCATCCGAGTTCTAGAGTTCTCATTTTCTCTTTCAAAGGAATTTTGAAAAGTAGAATCGGAGGGAAAAATGAGATCCTGATTTAACTGCAGGTCTTATTATTATTTTTTTTAATTTGCTTTTTAATTTTAATATGTTGTGGAAGTCTTTACATGTCTACATAGCACCACACAATGATTTTCATGAGTACGCAATAATCTTTCACGTGGCTGAATAATAATTTAACTGGTTTCTATTGAACACACTTGGGTTGATCTTATTTTTTTTTACAATTTTAACTAATATTGCAGCAAACGTCCCTACATGCACATTTTTGTCCCCATCTATGACTATTTCCTTAGAGAAACTCCTAGGAGAGGGAATTTGAGTTAAAAAAGATGTGCACTTTTTCAAAGCCAAGCCTGTTTTGTTCTGTTCGTTTTCAAATAACAGCTTTATTGAAATAGCTCACGTATCATAAAATTCACCATTTAAAGTGTACAATTCAGTGGATCTTAGGATATTCAGAGTCGTACGACCGACACCACCATCTGATTCCAGAACCTTTTCATCACCCCAAAGGGAAACCTCATCTGCATCGGCAGCCACGCCCCTTATCCCCAATGCCCCAGCCTCAGGCCACCAGCAATATACTTTTGGTCTCCATGGATTTGCCTGTTACATACCTTTCATATAAATGGAATCATATAATACGTGGTCTTTTGTGTCTGGCTTCTACTACTTAGCAAAATCTTTTCAAGGTTGATCCATCTGGGCAGGAGGTGTCGGCACTTCACCCCTTTTTATAGCTGTATAATATTCCACTCTGTGGGTATGCCACGTGTTGGTTATCTGTTGATGAGTCGATGGGCGTTTGGGTGATTTCTACATTTTCGGTAGTATGATTAATGCTGCTGTGAACACTTGTAGACAAGTTTTTGGGTGGGGATTTGTTTTCAGTTCTCTTGAGTATGTGCCTAGCAGCGGAAGGAAGTGCTGGGTTCCCAAGCCACATGGGAGCTGTCAAGGATCAGGAGGCACATCCCGTCCCTCTGTCCACCTGTCTGTCTCTTCCTCGGACTCCTTTCTCCTTCTCCCTCCTTCTCCTTGTCTTTCTCTGCAGATTCTAACCGTCTCTCACCTTGGTTTCTCTCTGTGCATCGCTTCATTCTTTTATTTATTTCAGAGGATGGACTTATATTTCTTCCCTAGACACACAAATAAATAAATAGTAACATATTATTTTAAAAAATATATAGCTGGGAGATAGGTAGGTAGCCAGATAGATACGTAATTTGTAAATTGCAAGAAATAAGTGAAAAGACATGTCAAAAAAGTAAATATACCCAATCATTAGCAGCAGATAACTTTAATGGAGTAAAAGGAGGTTTTATTTTCTTTTTTATACTTCTCACACTTTCTGTAGTCGATAAGTATTAATATTTTTATAAACAGAAGTAATAGCTATTATTTTTAAAATAAGATATGAAATTCTTAGGGTAGAATTTATTTTACTTGTACAACTGGTGCAGTTTTGTTCTGTAAAATACTTAACCTTCTTAACTTGGTATTCACTGCCATCCCTGATGTAATTAAAACAGCAACCACGGGACCCACAGTAGACAGTGTCTACTGAGCTCCCGTCTTGTGCCAAGTAGTCTGTTAAGAGTTTTTCGTGACTCGTCTCCTTCAGTTCTCCTTGTGAAAATACTAGGCAACAGTCTCATTTCTTAGAGCAGGAAGCTGAGGGGACAGGTGAAGGACTTGAACACAGTTGGTAGCCATGCGGCTGGACACGTGAAGGAAGCAGGTCTGAGAGAAGAAACCCAAAACTCCAGAAAAAGCACACGAGGGCGAAGAGGGAAAGAATCTTCTAGCAGTATTCCAGTCCAAGGCCCATTTTTCTCAGAGGTCCGGTTTCCCCTCTCCCGTATTACAGCGTATAAGATGTCATCACCCTATCCTATGCAGCAAGGTAGTTCTACGTGGGTTTAACCTCAGTTAGTTTGACCTAAACTAGCTGAACTAGGGATGCTTCAATGGCAGCCAAAAGCGCCCTGTGACCTCCGCAGCCAGTCATGCCTCACTCTGGGCGACTCGGCCTTTTTCTGTCCTTTCGGATATTTGCGGGTATTTGAGGCGGGGGCTCTTCCCGTTGGCTCCTCCCTGGGGTGGGTGTGTCTGTCCCAGATGCCCGGTGTCTGGCGTCCTCTCGCGTACTGTCATTCGGCTGCTCTACGCTTCATGGGCAGGAGACCTCCCACTTCGTGGCACGTTTCCCGTGATTCATCTGTAAGCAGATGTGGCCTCCTCAACCTCTTCCCAGCTCTCTTCTTCCACCCGCTTCCTGGCTGAAATCTGATCCCCTTCCAAGCCCTGTCTGCTTGGGGCCCACTCACCTCTCCCCCTCGTAGGGCTGGGGGCGCATGTGCATGCACGTGTGTGAGTGTCCACGGGGGCCGCGACTTGCACCCCCTGGCTTCCCGATTTTCTACTATCCCACAAGGCACGCCCCACCCCCCACCTTCCCACTTCACTGTCACCTACCTGCTTCTCAGTGGACTTGAGACTTGAGTGTCTGGTGTAGAATAATATATATACCCTTTTCCTCCCTAACTGCCGCTAACCTCTTGGGAGATTTCAACTCAGAAGTATAAGTCGAACCCCGAATTGCTCCATGTCCTTAAATGCAAACCGCTTCCACTTCCGGTCAGTTTTGGAACTGGGTGCCGGGGCTGCTCCTTGGGTCCTGCTGGTCCCCGCGGGCGGTTCTGCCCCGGACACCTTGAGCCTCGGTCCCCGGCCCGGTGCGGTGACGCCCGTCTGCCTGGCGGCCTGGGAATGGTGTCCCCGCATTCAGATCTCTGCAGCTGGTTCTCTCCTGCTGCTTGTCCGCATCGCTCCCCCTTTCCCGCGTACCCCGGACCCTCTCCTGGTCAGTCCCCCCGGATGCTCGATGCTCGGGCTCCCGGCTTCCAGCGCGGCCGCGCGGTCAGGACCCCGGACAGCGCCGCGGTCTGCGTGCTCTGCAGGAAGTGGTGTCCCCCTGAGGAAGTCACGCCGCGGGGATGCTGGTCCCCACAGGTGCTGGTCCCCACAGGGAACGCAGGGCGTCACGCGTCCGCTGGGTCTCCGGCGGCGCCCGTCCATCCTTGTGTTTGTCCCAAGTCAGCTCTTTATCCCATTGTTTTCAGGAATGGTTTCAAAGTTTAGCACTCACTTCAACATCCCCTGCAGATTATTCTTAGGAACATGTCATTGCTTCTTCGACCCTCTAACTATGAACTCCCTTGATTTCCCAGCCTCCCAACCTTCTAATGTATCTTGGTCCACAGTCATCAGTCTCTCTCTCTCTCTCTCTCTCTCTCTCTCTCTCTCTCTCTCTCTCTCTCTCTCTCTATATATATATATATATATATATATATATATATATATATATATAGTTTTAAAAGATGAAATGTTTCTTTTTTGCCAGTCTCTCTTTCTTTCTTCACGTGCGTCCACTTCTGTATTCCGAGGAAACTTGTCACTAGAAGCCTTTCCTCCCATCCCCTCCTGCAAGTGGCACATGTCCACAAAATTCATAGGCGTGCTCGATTCTTTCTCATCCTGAAACAGTAGGAACCAGACCTCCCTTTACTCCATCGTCCCATCTCGTTCCTCCCCATATACGTTCCTCAGAAGAGCCGTCCACGTTCAGCTACTGCCACGTCATCACCTCTGCTGACTTTCCCAGCTCACTTCCCTCCAGCCTCTGCGGTAGCCGTGCCACCGAAACGCCCCCTGAAGCTCATCTGTCTGCTCCAGGGTGGTTCTCGCACACCAAAGCCTCCTAGCTGTGCGCCAACTTTCCCGCACGTTCTGCGTGCTTTCACTGCGAGCTAGTGCACCTCTTAAATATTTATCCCAGGCTAGTTCTTTGGCCTACTGTTCTTCTTGTGCTCTCTTAGATGATATAATCACCTCTACTCATATATACTCGTTACTCTCAAATGGGTACCACTGCTCCTGCAAGTAAATGTTTCTCTCTTTATCTGTCTTTACTGATTCATCACACTTTCTGATACATATCTTGGCACGCTTGAGCTCTGGCACCTCATGCTCTCTATGTATACATCTGATCTCTCTGAAGCTTGTTCCTGAACTGGTTTTCCTTCCTCTTTTTTTTTTTTGTTTTCTTTTGTTTGTTTGTTTTTTTGTTTTGTTCTGGTTTGGTTTGGTTTTCAGTTGTAGTAGCACTGTCCATTTACCCAGAGAAAATAAGGGTTCTTTTCTTCTCTGTCTGTCTGCATCCTGCGTTCACCCTATCACTAAATCCTGCCGATGTTAACCCCAATTTCTCTTCAGTTATGTTTTCTGTTGCGTCTCCATCGTCTTGTGCCATAATTGCTGCAGTTGTGTCTGACTTCCTCGCTCCAAATTTTCTCTCTTCCAGTTCATCTTCTAGATCATCTCATGTAAAAAAAAAATCTTAATTTGTTTCTTATCAGAAGCAGTGACATATTCTAAGCTCCTCTCAATTCAGGTTCTCCCATAACCTGGTTCTTATGTCCAAAGGGGACTCCTTTACAAGGCACATTTTGCTTCAACCATGTAAAAATTTTGTTCTGCAAGCTCCATCCTGGTTTTTTCTCTCTTCTGCATCTTTGCTGATTCCATCTGGACAGTCGGGGAGCTGGCCTCCTACGACACACAGTCAGAGACACACTTTTCTTTGGCAAGGCTGCCCCTGCCATTCACCCTTTGATCCCAGTTTCCATATTCCCTCTCATAGGAAATTCATTCCCTGCCAAGAGGAACTGGGATGGATGCCCTGCCCTGGGTCCCTGACACAGAATAATAGATTGAAACGTGTTATTGAATAAACAGATGAATGGATTCCGAGTAGCGTTTTAATGGATAAGAAAGAAAAACTGCAAAGTGTTTAAACATAGAGCATTGTCTGTACAGTTGTGGATGCACAGACTTGTGCGCATGAGCAAGGTTATGCTTCGGTTCTTGGCTGAGACAATTAGCCGTAATCCACGGCTAACTGGGTCAGAGATATCTGCTCTTGTTTACGTAGAGACTGATGCGCCGAGTATGAGCGGTGAGGAGAAATCCATCACCGTTTCTGGAAAGCAGAGCTCACAACGTGTCAGTGGTGAGAGTGCTTAATATTGTTGTTCTTGGTGGTGTATTTATCATTGCTGTTGTTCAGAAAAACACAAATGATTTCCCTGGAGCTACCCACAAAACACAATGGAACAGATCAGAATTCGAAACGTATATCGCTCTGCAAATGCAGAAATTAGGCATGCTGAAGTTACGAGAGTCCCTAGCATCGTGAGTAGTGTTGGTTGTGTGGTAACTGCGTGCAGATCACTGAGGTGTGGTCCCCATCTCACAGCTTCATGCCCACAATGCTGTCAGATGGTGAGGACTCTTCCTGTTTTCACAGAAGGGGAAACTGTGGTTCAGAGAAGCTGGTTAACTTTTGCGATTCCAGAGGAGCTAGGGATGGACTACAAGTCAGACCCCAAAGCCAACACTCTTATAATCTTAGTTTCTTCCCTTCCGATACCATCCAATACCCTCAATCTTCTTTTTGTCGCATGTTCTACAGTACAATTTTTTCTTCCTGTGTTCCTTATGTGTAACCACGTTCACACAACACATTTACAGGAGAATGCTAACCGTAATTTGACTGTACCTCACTGTTCTCACTTCAGAATCTTTGACTATATTCCTGACTCCCTAATTGGATGATTTCGACATACCGTGAAAATATCTATAAACTATTATCTTCCACGACCAGCATTGTATCACTTCAAATAATTTTTTTTTATTTTCATGGTGGTTTTTATTCTAAGATAGTCGTCTGTATTTGACTGCCTTGTAGAGTCAATATTTAAGATGAATAACAATTGTATTACTCTATTTGAGAAGCCAGCTGTCTGTCTGTTGTCCTGAGAATAAATACATAAATGGATAACTAGGTGACATACATAAACCTTCAGCATTGTTATACAGAAAACGACTTTACTATTTTTTAAATATATTTGAGACTATAAAAAGGCAAAAAGTACCTACTTTCCTAACAGCAGAATTTCAAAGCTTTATCTAAAATGATGGCTCTCCAGAAAACTGGGAATAGGCATACACAGAAAAAGAATAACACAAGCTGAGGTTTCTAAGGTCAGGAACTGTTTTAAAATACATTCGAGTAAAAAATAACGTCTTCCTTGTGAAATCCTGTATCTTTGCATTCCATAGACAAGATGCAGAACACGAGTGATGTAGCCCTCACCATAAACAGTGCTCCTCACATCCTTAACCTTTTACGAAGGGTGCGTTTTCCTGCCAGAATGCAATGAATATTCAGTGCTGTAGCCGTTTCGGACTTTGGGGGTGCTCCCCAGCTGGCTCGTGCTCACCGCAGCCTGTGGGTGAGCTGCAGGGCGGGGAGAAGGCGGGCTGGCCAAAGGGGCTTTGCCGAGGCTTCTGCGTAGTTCCCATTACTAAGGAAACCGCTCGTTTGTCTGAACAAGCACTGAATAGACGTCTCATTTGAAGTCTGGTGCTCAAACCATGAGGACTGCATTATGGAGCCGAGAAAGAAATGAGAGGAACAAAAAAAAGAAAAAAAAAAAGCTTGAAAATGACCAAGCATCCACAAAGCGTCCTATTGGAATAACGTTCCACGAGACAGAAGGCACATTTATTTTTGCCGCGTCCCAAGTTATTTTGGTGTTATAAAAGCAAATTCCTTTGCCTGCCCACGTCATCAAAATAAGCGAAGCAGATGTTCTTCTGACCTATTCTTAATTCCTGCTCTTGTTGGGGTGTCCCTCAGAAGTGTGGCATACAGCGGGGGGAGAGCGAACTGTTGGATTCTCGTGTTAATCTAGATTTGCTTCATGTGCTTTATATCTCCATGGTATTGTGCTGTCTCTGTGCTGATAAAAAAAAAAAAAGGCACATGTTCAGAATCAGACCAGATTTGCAGTCTCTGAATTGTCAGTTCAGACTCAAGAGTGAGAACACACTGCTTCTAGAAGGTTCCCGCTCTGTTCTCTAGCTCCTGCCAGCCTATGGCAAAGAAAGTAACCCCTGATGAAAAAATCAGGTGAGCTTTCTTTTTCCCTTAGCATGGAAAGTAGGTTCGATGGGACTTTGATGGATGACAGCGTCATCTTTATCATCGCTCTCCCTGTTCTTCCATATGAGCCATTGACATTTTCTTAATGTGCATACGGTGCTGTGCAGATGCCCGATCGGAGGCTGCCGCTGCCGGGGACGGAGGGGTTATTACCTCCATTGTGAGCACCTGAAATCCTTCCAGCACACAAGACACGTGCCAATCCATCAGTTAAGTTAGACAAAAGAAATGAATGCGCGTGTATGGATTTCTTGCTGTCTTACTATTTTGCTGACACTCGTAGCAGTTGGGTGACCTGTCTCCACGAGGGTCCATTGTCATTGGACTCCGGGCCTGGGACGTGAGCTCGGCCCTGTGTCTAGGCACGGTGTGCAAGAGGTCGCTCAGGTCTCTTCTTGGACCACCCATCTTACCAAGGGGTGCCCACAAGTCTAAAATCTAGAAACAAGCGTCATGCGCAAGCACAAGCTTCATTCCTTCGTGGCTTCTTAAAGACCAAGAGTATACAATTAATAGTAAGCGTGCAAAACCAACGGTGTTGTCAGAAAGTCTTGTTTCTCAAAGCGTTTTCCTTCTTCCTGGCATTCTCCCGTGTGTGTTGGTGGCCGGGCATTCTGGGTACACATGTGTATCAGGTGGCTTCTTTTTCAGGTTTTCCGCCTGGCCAAGTTTAAAAAATGCCAGTAAACTAAGTCGTCCTCTGGAATTTATTGCATCCCAATGCCACCTGAAAAGCATACACTTCTAGTGGGAAACAGTATGGAGGTTCCTCAAAAAACTAAGAATTGATCTGCCATAGGATCCAGCCATCCCTCTACTGGGTGTTTACCCCAAGGACTTGAAAACCCATATCCAAAAAGATATTTGCACACGGATGTTCATAGCAGCACTATTCACAGTGACCAGGACATGGAAGAAACCAAAGTGTCCTATGATAGATGATTGGCTAAAGAAGCTGTGGCGCATATATACAATGGAATATTACTCAGCCATAAGAAGAGATGAAATACTGCCATTTGCGACAACATGGATATAACCATGTTGAAATAACCATGAAATAACCATGCTAAGTGAAATAAGACAGAATAAAAGTTAATATCGTGATATCACGATAGCACTTATATGTGGGATATAAACCTAAAAGCAACAAATGAACAGGATAAACAGAGACTCATGGACATGGACTATAGACTTAGTGGTTACCAGATGGTAGGGGGTGAGGGGAAGGAGGAGATAGACAGGGTAAAGGGGATCAAATATGCGGTGACAGGAAGAAATCTAACTTAAGGTGAACACAGTGTAAAAAAAAAAAAATATATATATATATATATATATTCATATATGTGTGTGTATAAATGTGTGTACACATATATAATGTATGCGCCTTCCTGTTAAAAAAAGGCACTTCTTGGTACAAATTGGTAGTTGATAGATGGCCACGGGGATGGAGAACACGGCAGGGAACACGGTCAGCAGTAACGTAGTGGCTGCGTGTAGAGCCAGAGGGAAGACAGAGTAATCAGGGGGATTATTTCATAAACTATATAAATGTCTAACCATGTACTGTATACTTGAAACTAATAATAAGATAAAATGCTATAAGATAAAGTAGGAAAAAAAGAAGGCCCTATATCTGAAAGAAAGGCTGTGGAAGTCGGGAGTGCTTAGCCGGCAGATGACATCCTCCCTAGCTCAGGTGACGAGCCTTCCGTCCTGTGGAGATGCTCAGCCGGGAGCTGCCAGCGGCTTCTGATCTGACACGCCTTCCAAGTACTTACTTAGAGAGTGTGTTTAGCGTTTTAGCCCTTGCGGCTGCTGACAAGAGAATTCTAACACCGAGACTCAACGAAGTTTCTGTTTTCAAAACGAGTATCCGTTAGGTCCCTTACTGGTTATCCTGGCACGGTCTGGCAGGGACCAGGATGTGTGCGTGTCCATAGTCTTGGTGCTCAGCACGATGCCGGGCCTACGGTAAACATTCCAGGGAGGAGACTGAACCGGATCGTCAGATATGAGAAAAAACAGAGCAAACTCAGCATTTAGAAATGACCCTTAGCCAGGCTTTGTTGCGTGTTAAATGATGGAACTATCAAATGTTTAACTTGATTTAACATTTAGCTAGTAAAATCTAATTTTCCACATTTTTTCGATCACCTACAGCTTGTTTTAAAATATTCTTTGTATATGAGAGTGATAAAATTACATGGAAAGGATCGAGTCAGATCTGTGTAACAGCCTTTGCTTTGTTTTAAGCCTGTGCGGTTATATTTGTATTTCGTTCTTTTAACGGGAGAATTCTCAAAATGTCTCCAGGTACCATGAATCATCAGATATTATAATTCTGTTTCTGCCCACAGCAGCAGTCTGTTGTAACAATTATACATTTCAATTACCACCAAGCCTCATCTGATTTGGAGAAATAAGTCCTGTTTGGAAGACCTAAATTTGTTAGTAGACCAAATAGATTACAGTTTGAACAAGAATGGAGAATTTACAGTGATTATTCAATTTATTAGTATAGATCTATGAGTCTATAAAGTTAGAAGCTCATTTAGTATTTTTTGGGGGTGGGGGATGTTATGACCTTTAATATGTATGTATTCTCAAGCATACATATATTTTGAACTATGAAGTATCTCATGTATGGTTTAGAACACTGTTTTAAGGCCCAAGTCAAAATGTACTCTTCCAGGACAGATGGAATTATAAAAATGTTGAGAATTTAGCAAATTTAAATATGTGGACATATCCACCCATACAGTATTGTATGTAGAGAGAGTGGGTTTAGAAAAAAATGTCAGATTTAACTGAATGAAACTTGACCTGATTCTTTATTCCTTTAATATTATTTTACTACATAAACCTGGACTTAACAATGTTTGTTAACAAAATAGCTCCAGTTTATTGTAGAAAATTTGAAAGTTCAGAAAGGATCAAGAAGAGAGGTAAGAGCAGATGGCCACCAAGGGAGGCATGGTATACAATTCGGTATACCTTTTCCTGGGACATTTTCTGTCCTTATATAAAATATTCCAAATTTTAAACGTTACATCATAAAAGTAAAAGAACCTTCATTATGTTTAGCACATATATTAATATATGGGTGACCCATTCCCCAAATATCGAACATGAAAATAAAATCTTTTTTCAGTTTTTATTTTGTAAATATGCTCCAGTAAACATCATAAGTAGGATGCTGTAAGTTGCTTTCCAGACTGAAGGAGTTGGGTATTTTCTGATTCCTGGTATGGTTTACGGCCAGTTTTCCTAAAAGTTCGTACCAAATTCACACAGCAGTGTACGAATCTCTTTCTTGTCATGCCTGTGCCAGCATTCATTCATTCATTCATTCATTCATTCATTTGATCGAGAAACGTGTTCCAACACCAAGGGCTTGTTCTAGGTGCTGGAAAGATAAAGGTGAATTGTAAAGTCACTGTTTTCAGAAATTTTATTTGTCAGGATATAGGAGATAAGGGATAAATAGGCAACGATAAACTTACAGGTAGATAATAAGAGATTGGCATATATTGATTTGAAAATGTTAAACAAGGTAAATAAGCATAGTGAATAACAGCGAGGGCTAATTGACATGCAGAATTGAAGAGGTTCCCTCTGCGAAGGTGACATTCGATCCCAGGCATCGATGTTGATAGAAGACTCAGGCCATGATCCAAGGGCAGAATGTTCCAGATGGAATAGCAGTGCATGTGAAGCTCCTAAGGCAAGAAGGGAAGATTAGCATGTCCTAGGGACAGAAGAAGACCCGTGTGGTGGCACAGGAGGCCTGGATGGTGACCAGGGCCGAGGTTATCCACAGTCTTGCAAATCGCACAAAGGAATTGAATGTTGATTGTCATGGGCAGCCATCGAATGGTTTCTTAAGTAGAGGAGACTTGTTATATCGTTTCTGTTCACGATTTTGAAAACCACTAGACTGCTGTATTGAGAACCGTATTGAGAGAAACAGATGCTTATGGCGGAATTTCCACGGTAGCTGAATGGATGGGTGAGAGATCGTACAATTCCAGAGATGTTTTAACCGTAGATCTAAGAGGGCTGCTAGTGGCTGGTCTGTCAGGGCTACAGGGAGAGACGATGTCAGCAAGATGCCAACGCTGTGCTGTCACCACTCGAAGCGTGGGCGGAGATGCTCTTAGGATGCAGGATTCTGAGGACAGGGCAGGCTTCTGCCCCGTGCTTCCCAGCCTTGCGACTCACCCACGGATCCTGTGAAAATGCACATTCTCATTCGCCTGGGCTGGAGTTTCACCTGGGGCTCTGCATCTCCATCCCCACCAGCTCCCACGGGGTGCTGATGCGGCTGGTGGTCCACAGACCGCATCTGGAGTAGCAAAAGGCAGTCCGTGTAGGGTCTACATGGAGTCATCGTGGAGCCAGCGGACCCCTCCCACCGACGTCGCGGTGGGGAGAGCTACTGCAAGAACCAGGTGGATTTTGCGCTAGAGAGAAATTAAATATGATTGGGAGGATGTCTCAAGTTATCAGAGTAGGTCAAGTGAAAACTAGATAGGATATTTCGTTCATATGATTTATTTATTTATTTTTTTATAGCTAGCAAGTAAATGGCCAGGGAGACCAATTAGATTGACTGTAAATAGAAGGAAAATATCACTTCTTTTGTTTTCCTCCGTGCATTCCACAATAGTGAGTGACGCTGGGTTTGCCTTGTCATCGATGATGGCCATGTGGCATTACGGATGTAGGAGCGTGGAGTCCAGAGCGGAGATCGGAGCTGAAATATGCATTTAGAAGTTATCGGACATCTTTAGATGGAACCTCCTGGGGAAGGAGTGTACAGGGGAACAGAGAGGGCTGGAGGGCTGACCTGAGGGGTGCCCCCTCGTTTAACGTAACCCCAGGGGAGAAAGCTGCCGGGGTTGGCGGAGAAGCAGCGCCCAGCAGGGCGGGAGCCCCAGTGGTCCATGTTACAAAAGGCCTGAGATGAGGGCTATTGACCCACAAACTTGGCAGCTGCCAATATAGATTTGTGACGTATGTTAATAAAACCGTTAAGAGTTCGAAAACAAACTATTTAAAACGATAACTAGGGTTTCCAGCTCCCATTACCATCAGCCCCCTTGGGACTGTTTCCTGAATGCCATCATTTCTACTTGCCGGCCTCCCGGGACCTTGTCTTCTCTGTGTGGCCCCTGGTCATCCCACTGGATGGTTCCCATTCGTCCCCGGCGTGGCGCCGAACACCCCACAACTTCCTTTTTTAAAGATTCTATACAGATCGACTCTCTCTCGAGATTGGCAGCATTTCTGTGTTTTCCATTTACAGCACAAAGAACTGCAAAACTCTGCTCATTGCTGAGAGTCGATATGTGATTATAGTCGTGGCCAGAACCAGAGGCATTCAGATGTTTCCAGAAGTAAAAAGAAAAAAAAAGAAAAACAGGGATTCCGTCACCCTCTCCTCTTGTGATCAAGCCACATTAGCAAGGATGTTGGAGTGTTGTCTTCCAGATACCCAGGGGTCAGCGCGGGTGACATCTCTGTGAGCCGACACCTCGTTCTGTTAGTTGGCAGAGGACCAGGCATGTAGGCAGAACTCCGTCGAAAAAAGAGAGGAATGAAAATAGGCTTCACGTGCCCGTGCGTTTACCTGGGTCTCGCTCCGAACCTCAAGGAATAAAGCTCTTGCTGCTTTGCTAGAATTAAACCTTGTCTAAAAGATTATTGCAAGTGTAGTGTTTATGAAAGGCAAATTAGTGTTCTGTAGATTCCTTCAGATGTTGTAAGTGGCGATCAGCTAAAAGGAAAGGCCTTAAACTATGTGAAGGGGCATGATGATGGGTGGAAAGGTCATAGGTCAGGGAGTGAATAGACCAGGATTCTCTCAGTTTAATGTATTAGTTCTGGTAGGTCATTTAACCTTCCTGGAGCTCGCTTCTTTATCTGCCAAGTGAGGGGATTAAACCTGTTTGTTGTCTCTGAGGTCCCTTCTAGCTCTGAGGTTTTAGGAGACCATAGTTTCAGCAGTCAAAATCCCTAGGTAGAATTAGGAAGCGTTTTCTGCACACGGTTGGTTTCCATTTGATGAATGTTCAGAGCTCTGACATGGTCCTAGGTCCTAAGACAGGCCAGGGGATGGAGAGGAAGGAATTCCTGGCCAGGCCAGAATGCACAGAAGTCCTTACGCATAGCAACAGTTCTTGAAAGGTTAATAATAAAAGGTGTTTTGGTGTCCCGGCTGTTAGAAATAAGTATTATCTTTCGGGGTGACAATCGGTAGCACAGCTAAGGAGACATGTAAGGGACACCTCTCTGTCTGAGCAAATGACACTCAACAGGAGATGCCTCTCAAGGGAGGGGATGGATGCCACTCATCTGAGATTCCTCACAATGGACCCAAAACAGAAAAGTGAGGCCACAGGGATGCACCTGGCACCGGCCGGCAACTCGACTTGATTAGCAAATGGGATTTCTCATTTCTGTTTGCCATGTTTTTAAGAGGAAAAAAGGCAATTAAGAGAGAATGTTGGCTGAGGATACAGTCTCGGATGTGTACACACATATAGGCTTGAATGAAAATAAACTTATCTCGGGAACACAATGTTAAAAATTTAGATGTTAATTTTGAAAAAAAAAATCAAAACCACCCAAATTTGTAGTAGTAGTGTTGCAAAAATAGTGCAGTGACTTCCTGAAAACTCTCAGCAGTTGATAACATTTTGGCACAATTTCTTTTTTTCTCTCTAGCTCTTTGTACCGACTTATCTGCTTTCTGGCTCTGTGGATTTACCTGTTCTAGATATTTCGTGTACCAGGAATCATCACATATGTGGTTTTGGGTCTCGGTTCTTTCACTTGGCAAAATGTTTTCTAGATCCATCCATGGTGTAGCCTATATCAGTGCTCACTCCTTTTTATGACTGAATAATATTCCAGGTATATTACAGTTTCTCTATATCCTTATCAGCACTTGTTTTTTCCATGTTTTCTGATTATCAACATTCTAGTGGTTATACATTGGCATTCCATAATTTTGATTTGCTTTCCTTTAATGTCTAACTATGTTAAACATCTTTTCATATGCTTGCTGACCATTTCTATATCTTCTTTGGAGAAAAAAATCTACATATTCAAGTTCTTTGCCCATTTTCGAAGAGGTTTATTTGTTTTTTGTTGTTGTTAGGTTGTAAAAATTCTTCATCTGTTATACATTTTTAGTAATACATAACGTCATGTTACTTAAAAATTAAAAAGCACACATTTTTAAAGTCATGCTGTTTTTTCTGAACTGGAATTTAAGTCGAGAGACTTAACAATGGCGTCAAGAAAAATATTAAATAAGTAATCATTTTCAATCGCTTAACTGGTTTGAAGATGTTGCGTGCGTGCGTGCGTGCGTGCGTGCGTGTGTGTGTGTGTGTGTGTATAACCAAGAACTGCAGGTTTGTTCTGTCTTCAAGTGCATCGGGGTCGGTTAAAATTTCATGTGCCGTATCTGTGTCCAACCAAGCCCCTTCGGCACGGTTGTCATGGTGGAACAGAATTTCGGGGTTCCCTGGTGAGTCAGCAGTCCAAACTCACCAGGCTAAACTCTGTATTTCTCTGCCAAGGCTTGATCCGGCAGACTTGTAAAGTCTTATTTGCAAAAACTTCACCTGCCTATTTTTTTTACCAATCCTCCCTATCTTCATAATCAAGGATTGTCCAATCAGCAGCTACTTTCTAGACAGATAACGTTTTTATATAACCGAAACAAATACAGAAAATCTCTCTCCAGCCATTCTCTTCTTATATAACTACTTCTCTATTCTCCATCCGCTGAATACTAATTGCTCTTTGCTCTGCTGCTCGCAAAGGTCCAGCCCTGGGGTGTGCTGCTTCCAGCTTTGGCAGGCTGCTTTACAGGGTGTTGCATTGCTGGCGTTTTTCAGATGCAAATGCTTCCACGTGAGGGGGGATCTTCAGCCCTTTACAGTTTGTAGCTCTCAGTATTTTTTCCAGGGCAGTTCACAGCTTTCTTTTCATTCAACTTCTTTGGACTTTACACGTTGGAAGGTGTCTTTTACATCGAGTCCTATATTTCTTGACAAACATGTGAACTACTTTTGCCAAAAGCTGTTTTCCTTCTGTGTTGTGAGATTCTGTGTAATATGAATCACCTCTGTTGTGTTATTTATGGACTATTTTCGGAGAAGGGCAAGGTTGGCAGAGATCCTGGCTGTGAAACCTCAGAATGGCCGCGCCGGACACGGAAATGTGACTTGTTTCGTAACGTATTTGCGAGCAGTGGAAGGACCTCTGCCCCTGGACACTGATTCGCTAGCACATTCTGGACAGATGGAACCCGGGGGCTGATGCTTTGAAACTGGTGCAGTAGCCTTTCCACCTCAGCGGTTGTCCCGGGGAAGGGGACCAGCACCAGATGGCCCCGTCTCCCCTGGGCATCCGGGCCCTGGGACGGAAATTGTGTGAGGGTGATAAGTGCAGCACAAACCCCGAGGGAATTGTCGCCTTGTGTATCTATGTGTTTGGAGTCCAAATGCCACGTGACATGGATCAATACACTCATTCTTGTTCATTATAGTTAAGTCTCCTACCCATGAAGACACATTGAAAACGTTTCTACCTAGAAACATGGAGTATTCCAGTTTTAAGAGACCCCCAGATATTATCCACTATAAGTTTCTAATTTTATGGATGAAAAAAAGTCAGGTCCAGGGCTCACTGTGGTCTGTCATTATAGACTCGTTTATTAGTATTAACAGTCACCTAGCAGATAAACGTCCCATCCACCGCGCTCGCCCCCGGCTGTCACTACTGATGGGTCCCAGTGCTTCTCCCCACCAAGCACAGAGCTGCCTTCTTCCTGCCCGGCGGTCCTCACCAGTGAAAAGGGGTTGGTCCAAGAGAAGGAATCCATTCGCTTACCAGATCTAGTTCAGTCACCTCCATTTAAAGAGGAAAAGATGGAAGAAAAGTAACAGTGACTCGATTTGCTTCGATTATAAAAGGAATCTTTCTCTGCGCAGATCCCCTCGGCTCTCGGTGTGGCATCACTTGCTTGGCCAGGGCCATTGCCGTGTATCCCATCTTCCGTCCCAGCTGAGTGCCAGGCTGGGCGCTGAGCAAAAAGCAGCTCGCTCACAGGGTTCCTCTTCGACTGTCACTGGCAGAGAGCCGGCTTCCCCCCGTGATTAGCCTCTTCATTCAGTGAATGAAGGAGCAAACGGGAGTCTACTTAGAATTCCGAGGTGTCTTTTCTAAAATTAGAATGACCTCGTGGTTTGTTCTTGGGAGTTTAAAATTTGGAGAACAGACAGGGTGTCTTTCAGCATTGCTGTTCTCCATATTCAATTTGTAATTGATGTTAAAGGTGCTTTTTAATTGCTTTGGACGGCTTGACTAAAAGTTTTTTTTTTTTCTATTGCCTAAAGTTGATATACATGCATGCTATTATAAATGTAACAACAACTTTGAAAGATAATCATTCATCGATGTTTTTTTTTTTTTTTTCCCAGAAACCTTTTTCGCTTAACGAAAGAATCTTTGCTAAATTTTAGAGCCTACACCTCGTGCATTTTGTCACCGCTCCCCCACCCTGGAACTGGAAGGCAGTACTTTTTTACAAAATAATCATAAAATGAAACATGGAAACTGCATATTGATGTCATGAAAATAGGAAGATCACTTTTTTTTTTCTTTGTGCTTTTTGCACATTATGTTTTATCAGCTTGGAAATGTGAGGAATTACTTCACGCAGAATACATTTCCTCTGCCGGGGTTTATTGTGGAATGTTCCTTTGACACAATGAAAAAAATGCTGCCCGTCCGTCCGAAACGTATTCGCAAAATTATTAGTGATACAGGAAGTAAATTCAGCCATCTGTCCTCTCACATGCTTTTCCTCTCTTGTTCCACGTGTGCGTATGTGTGCGTGTGTGCGTCCGTGTGTGTGTGTGCGTGAGTGCGTGTGCGTGTGTGTGCGTGAGTGCGTGTGCGTGTGTGTGCGTGCGTGCATGTGTGTGTGTGCGCGTGTGTGCATGTGTTGTGTGTGTTCGTGTGTGTTCGTGTGTGTGCGTGTACGTACGCGTATGTGTGTCCGTGCGTGTGTGTGCGTGCGTGTGTCCGTGTGTGTGTACGCTCACGCGCGTGTATCTAGGTCACTGTGGGCACGTACGCTTGTGCACACACTGTGTTCCTCACCACAGCTGGCTGACCTGCATGATGCGTGTGTGGTTTTATTTACCTTCATGTCACGTGTTTCTTGCTTCATACGTCAGATGTCGTGCTGTCACGTGGACTCGGCTCTCTTTGTAAGACCTTTTCGTTCACACCACGCCTCCAGTCTCTCAGCGACCGTGACGACACGTTGTCCTGCTCCGCCGCTGGTTTCTCTTGCCTGTCCCTCTCTGTCCCCTCTGTCAGTTTTTCTGCCGCCTGTGGTGATGGGAAGAGCATACGCTCTGCCATCGGGCGACCTGGGTTCAAATCACACTTCTGCCCTCGCCGTGCGACTTCTAACAAGGGGATCTTACCTTCTGGGGCCTGTTTTCTCGTCCGTACGATGCTGCAGAGCTGTCCCGTCTCAGCGAGGCTCTGACAGGAGATCCTCAGAGCCCCTGTCCGGTCTGACAACGGGAATCTGTTATCTTCACGGCTGTGATTCACGACAGTGAGAGGATGCAGATGAACATCGGCCAGCGAGAGACGGGCAGGGGGTGAGGGCAGAGCGGGCACCAGACGCGAAGTCCCTGTCCCCCCGTGCTGGTGGCGTCCGGACACGCTGTCTCCCCGTGTGACATGTGCACCTCGCGTTGCCCGCCAGAGACAGGATTGATTGATTGATCGATCAATCGATTGCCCATATAGTTGACCTCAGTCTCTAGGTTGACTGAGACTAGGTGACCCAAAGTCCCCATCGTAAGTCACATTGTTGGTTTCTCTGGTGTGGCCGAACCCTAAATGATATATCTGGACCGTCTGTCCTAACTCAAGGCGCCCAGGCCACCGGGGATGCCCCTCACATTTCAGGGACAGAGAGGAGGAGGGCAAAGGCCAGACCTCATCCCTGGCACCGTCTGGGTGGGCCAGCGTTAGCCCTTCATCCCGTTTCCTGTACGAAGTACTTCAAAGATTCGAGGACATGACCGTGTAAACACCTCCTTTGGCTCATGGGGCCCGGACCCTGCCCACTTAAAACACTCCCTTCCCAAGCACTTGCTTTCATCCTTCTCTCTTCTTACCTCAAAAACAGCAGATATTCTTATGCCTTCTTCGTTTTTTTTTTTTTGCTAATGTTTCTCATATTTTACAATCTCCTTTATTTGCTTTTGAACTTCTTCATTAAATAAGTACTTTTGAGAGCTCACTTGGCCCCAATGCAGATATGATTACTGTTCTCACAGAATTTCCCTCCTACCACAGAAGACGGACAGAAACCAAATCCACCGAACACGCACACGCATGTGCAGAAATACAAGTGAACAAAAACAGAAGAGCTCCAAATGATAGGAACTACGGTAAGAGAAAGGGGGGGGGGCGGTGCTGAGTCAGGGGGATAAAGAGCGACCCCTGAGGTGACTTTGGAGCTGAGATGCCAGCCCTGCCCCAATTCTGAGGTGCTGGGAGAACGTCCCCTAAGGAAGGAAGATGTCCCCTGAGGCGGGAAAGAGCTTCACGTGACACGTAGGTGACAACATATCCGCGGCTCGAATGTACTGTGAGTGAAGAGTTATGGAGGGGAACACAGACTTTAATGGAAGCATCACAGGAAAAATCATTAAAAGGCCTTTATGCAAATAAGTGAAATCATTTAGCTTTTAACTATGATGCCGGCTGCGCTCGGGGAGTCACTGTTTTGGAAACTGGGCCAGCACAGGGCAAGCTGGGAGCCAGACTCTGCTAGGGCATCCAGGAACACGGTGAGCATCCTGGGATGTGAGGTCTGTCTGGAGGTCGTTGTGATGGGGTTTGTGGATGAGGAATGTGGGGAGCGGGTCGGAACGGGGCATGACTGCGGCCACCACCCCACCGCCTACCAACTGGCCTTGGCCCAGCGCCATCTCTGACCTCGAGAATGTCTCTGGCACCTGTAGACATTCCTGCCCCGATCACAGCTGTCCACGTCCAGCCACTGCCCTGGCCCAGGTGAGGAATTCCAGACACAGCCCGTCGGCCAAAGCCCTCCGCAGCTTGGCCCTGGCCTTTCCTGCCTTATCGGCCACCGGCCCGCTGGCGTGTCCAGGTCACCAGCCAGTCTGCTGAGCCGCTGTGCGCTCCGAATGGCAAGCCCGCGTCTCCCCTCCATGCGAGACGGACTCAGCCCAGACCATCTGCCACGCTCACTGCTTCAACCTGGTTTGTTTTTGAAAATTAGCTGATGATGTGCCATCTTCAGCATGAAATGCCTCCCCTGATCTCCGTTCCTGACCCCTCTCCCCCACGTAATGAAAGAAGAAGTTTAAAAATATGTATGTGAACACTCGGAGACGTGCCTTTGAGCGATGCAGCCAGACGCACGATGACGGGCGCCGTTCTAGTACAAGCCCATTTTGTTGATTTATTTATTTTAATGCAGAAGAAATTAAGAAATTCTGAGATGATTCGTAAAGGATATTGGGTCCTAACTTGGTCTAAGTCCCAGAAAGCTAGTGACATCGGTTTCTCATAGTTCCTGAGAGTGAAATTCACCTAAGCAAAGTACCGAAACTTTTAAGACAGTATCTGAATCAGAACAGAGACAGGAAGCCCTGAAAACATACACGGTGTCCATTTTCCCAAGCAGCTTCGTTTTGAAGTCGGCGTCCATATCGACGCCTAAGAACAGTGACTTTTATTGAGTTCTTCCCATGTCGCAGGCATTGTCCCGGCACTTGACACGAATGCGTCCCTTTGGCCATTTGAAGAAAACGATCCGTTGGATACTAAATGATCTCCATTATGTAGATTTAAGACCGAGGCTTAGACAATTGAGATAACGTGTCTCAGAGCCTTACAGACCCGTAAGCCCGTAGCGCTGGAACCAGGCCTCAGACAGCTTGACGCCGAGCGTGCCCGGCCCGGAGCCCCGCACGGCAGAATCCCCGTGCAACACGGTGCAGGCGAAGGTTCCGTGCAAGGAGAACGCGGAGGGAGCAGTGTGGAATCCTTGAGTAGTGGTATTGCCTCTCGTAGGTTTAGATGATCCGATTTCCCGGAAAGGTCAGGAACTAACAAGGTACGTGGGGAAAATAATGCGACTTCTCCTTACGGAAGCTGCAGGATGCACCACGGAGAGCGTGTTTCCACCTGAGCTTGTGGGCTTAGCTGCAGATGCAGTTGGGGGCAATGAATGACTCGTTTGCACAGTCTGAACTGTCAGCAGCGGGCTGGGGTGAAAAGGTCAGAGTCATCTCGACAGCAAATGAATATTTATTTTTTTTAAATGTGCTTTTTCGGCTTCCTTGGGTTGATTACATCGCTGTTTACAAAACTAAATCAGGGAAGGCTTGGCACGATGCAGACGCTGAGAGAAACGCTGGCAGCGTTTCCGTTTGCTCAGTGGCTAATGGGGCAGCACCGGCTACTTCCACAGGAGTGTGTGTTCGTTCTGGGGAGAACACCTCTTTGCTTCGCAATTAGGAATTTAATCTTAAAAGTAGGCTGTAGGGTCAGAAATACATTTGCAAGAACATGCCCCGAGCGAGAAGGCTCTGCCTCCCAATGGTGCCGGAGCCCCCTGGCTAAGATCGAACAGTTCCCCAGATGGGGAGTGAGGATTGAGAAAGGAGAGAGAGAGAGAGAGAGAGAGAGAGAGACAGACAGACAGACAGACAGACAGACAGACAGACAGAGACAGAAGATAGAGTCGGGAGGGCTCACAGTGAATACTGCGCCCCGAGTTTATTAAGCACAGCATATTTATACCCTTGGAAATGCATGAAAAACAAAACCCACAGATATTCTAACAATTACTGACATTTACATAAGTTCTCTCAAAACCTCCTTGTTCCTGTTTTCTGTCTCTTATTCCTTGGGGCAAGGAACGTTCAACTCTTTACATTAATTAAGCCAAACATCCTCCTTCAGTAAGGAGCCCACCTGCTCTGCAAACTTCTAGCTTGCAGGCAACTTTAATCCTGTCTGTAGGGCCTTCAGCAAGAATG
>PVKZ01007132.1:0-26226 GCA_004027375.1 Macroglossus sobrinus | reverse complement strand
CAATTCAGCACTTCCTTGTGCATCTGATTCTCTTCTTTAAAAATGCACATTTTAACAATAAAGTCATATCTCTGTCACACCTACAGATTCAAACAACGCAGAAGGGTATAAAGTAAAACCAAAGACTCCCCTCTTCCCAGCTCCACTCCACTCCGCACGCTTTACAAGATTACAAATGCACATTAACAAAAAAAAAAAATTTATAAGCATGAGATCACGCCGAACACGCTGGTGCTTTGACTGGCCTGTTTTTATTTAATAATATTCCAGATACCATTCCACCGAGCACAGCCAACCTCACCCTCTCTTTGGATTGTCGTCCGTAACTCATTGTTCCCTCTGTCCCTCTCCCTCCGTTTGTGAGGGCCTAGTTCTTAAATGAGTTTTGGCTCTATCCTTCCAGCATTGGTTTTTTTTTCTTCTTCTTCTTCTTCTTCTTTTTTTGCAAATACAATAAAATACATATACTACTTCCTCCCTCTTCTTTCCAAAGGCAGCGGCCCATACACTCTTCTGTACCTCGCTTTTTCCTATTTGACAAAACATTCCGGGGCTCCCTCCGTCCAGGGCACGGAGGTCACTCTTGTTCCTTTTCACGGCCCCGTAGCCCCGGGCTGTGTGACGGCACTGTGGGTCATCACCGCAGCCCTGGTGATGGGCACTCGGCACGTTTCAAATCTTTTGCAACCGGAAGGATGCCGCAGTGAATAAGCTCGGGCAAACATGATTTCTTAATTTTTCCCCTTGCATATGTGGGGCAGAGTCCTGGGGAAGTAGGGCTGCTGGGCCGGCGAGTACTATGCTAAGTGTGGACAAATGCCCCCAAGACCTTTCCAACCAGTGGCATCTGCAAAGCCCGTCTTGCCCAGGTTGGCCAACAGAAGATGTCGTCACCCTTTCGGAGTTTAGTCCATCCCTTGTATTGTTGCTGCTCTAGTTACACATCCCCTTGGTACGTCCTATGTTCTTTCTCACGGCGCTGGGTGTTTGTTCCACCGAGCATCTAGTCTAGAACATTCCAGGCCCTGCAGCAAACACCGTCAACCTCTGCTTTCCAACAAGCTCCCAGGTTAGCTGGGTTTACTGACTCTTGAGCAACCCACTGATTCGAACTGTGGCTCAATTTTTCCATGAGTCTTGTTAAGTGATTGGAGTGGGGAATGGGAGTGGGGGGCAGGGGGCGCTGTCAGGCAGGGATCCCAGAGGATGCCTAGGGAAAGATGACCATCACAGCTGGGTTTGGACCAGTGTTTCCTAAGTGAAGGCGATTTTGCCTCCAGGGGACAGCTGGCCATGTCTGGAGACGTGTTGGATTGTCAGGACCAGGATGGAACGGGTAGAGACCTGGGATGCTGCCAAACACCCTTCGGTACACGGGACAGGCTCCCACGTGGGAGAACGAGAAGGCCCACGATGCCTACAGTGCCAAGGGTGAGAAACCCCGGTGTAGACGGATCCCGGTGTAGACGGATCCCAGGAGTTTATATTCGGTGCTTTTTCTTGCAAAACACATGGGACACACGAGGAGGGGGTTAGGAAGTGGCAGAGAACACGGAGTGGCCCCAAGCAAGCCGGGCTCCTCTCCCGGACTGGCTGGGTCTTCACTCCTCACCCCTTTCCTCCAAGAGAAGGTGAAGATGGATAAGAATGTCTGGTGCCTGAGAATGTCTCTCCACCACCCCCCCCTTCACCCCCATCCTGCCCCGAACGGGAAGAAACCTTAAACCAGAACAACAAGGGCCCTTGTGCTGAAAACCGGGTGGTGATCAATAGCCCGGGCAGGACAGAAGCTTCTGGAACACCAGCCATGGCAGAGCTGATGTCCGTCCCACTTTAGGCGATGCTGCTTGGGCACACACCCAGCGCAGGAGGCATGTCAGCCAAAAAAGGAGACTTTTGGGGGACGTTTCTGAGCAATTCGAAACAGAGGGTGTTTAAATGAAAACCATTTCTGCAACGCTCACCCCGCCAAGTGGGCACCGAAAAAAAAAACAAAAAAAAAACGACTCCACTCTTTCTCCAAACTGCGAGGTGACTTGGAGCCAAAAAAAGAAAGAAAGAAAGAAAAAGAAAAAGAAAAAGAAAAAAAAAAACCCACTCATACAAAGGCATTGAGTGCCACTGCCACGCCCAGACCCTCCCCACCCGCCCACACCAGCTGGTCTCCACCCTCGGGTGCAGCTTGGATGGGATGGATGCACTCAGCAAAAGTCGCTCTGGGCGGGAGTGACTCCCCCACGTGCTTCCATCCGCCAGGTCCTTGCACGTGTCCGTCTCACACACGGGAAACGGGCTCTGAGCGGCATGTCCACGGCCGTGGATCTGAGCTGGGAATCCCCCCCGTCCGTGGGAAGGCTCGGCCAGCTGAGCCTGTGAGCCTGTCTCGGAGAAGAGATCTCCTCGCTCAGCCACTTAGCTCACCTAGGGAAGGTGTCTCGCTCTCGGTCCCAGCTCTGGGAGACGCCTCGGGGAGGGTCTTCAGGTTCCTGTCGTCTCCTGGTGC
The DNA here is from genome assembly GCA_004027375.1 of Macroglossus sobrinus. Taxonomy (NCBI): domain Eukaryota; kingdom Metazoa; phylum Chordata; class Mammalia; order Chiroptera; family Pteropodidae; genus Macroglossus; species Macroglossus sobrinus. Next base: position 23,723 of record PVKZ01007132.1, on the reverse strand, counting down.
ATAAATGCTCCCCAAGTTCCCATCCTAGCCCGTGGGAAGGGAGCCCTGGGTACCTCTCTGTTCTAAAGGAAGACCTCACCTCTGGCAGCTGGGAGGGCACGGCCTTGCCCAAGGCCACCCGGAGGCCCTGAGAGGAGCTGAGTCGAGTCCAGCGCCAGACGCATAGTGATCGCACCATAAATGCTCGCTGCCCTCAGCATTGCGGCTCGCCTGCGTGCCGCTTGGTGCGGAGGGTTGAGGACGGACGACTCCAGCAGTGTCTCCGAGGGCACCCAGGACTGGAACCCACAGCTTTGGACTCCGCTAGAGTGCTCCAAGGCCAGCCTCCGCTTCCCGGCGGATGTGCCTGATGCTCATGACCGTGTAACTTCCTGAATCACCTCCCCAGAAATGCAATGTGGTGGGCGTGTGTGTCCCTCTGGGGAAGCGTTTTAAAAAAAACACGCTCAGCCTCGGGCCAGCTAGTGCTGGGGCCTGCTCTGGTTCGTGTTGCCAAGAGTTTCCTCGTGGTCAATAAAAGTTCTGCTTTTCTCCGGGATGAAAAAAATAAAGCTTGCAACCACACCTCCGTTTACACTGGCTGTTGAGATGCTATTGTGAGGGGCTGCTGCATTAGGGAAGAGATAACCGTATTCAGATGGGGGAGGCCTACCACTCTCTCTCTCTCTCTCTCTCCCTTAAAACCGAAATTACTTCGTCCCCGATTATATTACAACGGAAAAAAAAAAAAAAGACTGATGCACCGTTTTCTGCCATTAAATTATTTCACACATACCATTTATTTGGCTGACTGCAGGCCAAAGACATTTAAAAACTGAGCTCTCAGCCAAACGATCACGTGTCCCTGGCGCCTTTCCTCCCGCACCCATAGTTTTTCTTATTCCGTGTAATTTAAGGGCCTAAATAGTCTGGGGGGAATTAACTGCAAATTCTTCCCAAGACAAATAAACCTGGCCTCTTCGTTTCTGCCTTTCTCAAGCTGTCGGGAGACACTCTCTGTTTGTTTTCACTTCAAATAGTCAGTTTGCTCCTGACCCTAGGGCCGCAGAGAGCTCCAACCCAAATAAATAACTTTTATTAATTAGCATTTATTCTGACCGAATAAGCTGCCTCCCCGTCCGTCCCCTCCACCCCCCACCATCGTGATTTCTGCCAACACGTTCGCAAAAATAAACAACGGTCCCCAGGACCTTGATGTGGATTTAACAAATTAACACTGGTCCTTGGTCAAAAGGAGCTTGGGAGCTGCAGAAATATTTATAGCCAGGAAAGTCTTAGGAAGGAAGTGGAGGTGGGGGGCGCAGAGAGGCCAATAAAGACTTCGGCGCCCCCCCACACACACCCCCTCACACACACACATACACACATACACACACACACACCCAGGTCTTTTGGGGTTCCTTTGAAGGACCCCTGGGAGAAGGGCTCAGACAGGACTTCTGGAAACTGCATCCTCAGCCTCCTCAGCCACTGCCAGGGGCTCAGGGTCTAGGAAACAACCAAGAAGAGGGATGCTAAAGGCAGCAAGGCATTTCTGAGGCTGGGGTGTGAGGTAAAGTTCCCGGGCATGTAGGCCGGGAGGGCTTCCAGGAGGAGGAGGCCCAGGCTGTGAGGCCTGTGAGAGCTGGGCCGGGCTCGGGCCTGGCCCTGAGTCGGGTCAACAATATTGGAAGGAAGAAAGGAAGGAGGAGAGGCATGGTCGCTGGAGCCCTGTGGGGAAGGGAGCCTGGGCTTCTGGGGGCTTCCCTACGAGGCCAGCCCCAACCCAGCCAGAATCCCACACAAGGGGCTTAAGAGCTGGTTTCATCTCTGGCCAAACTGGCCTCAGTCCCGGACACTTGGGGACTAGGGACAAGGCATGAAGGAGGGGTTCGGCTTCTCTGGCAAGATGGCACAGGCAGCCTTCCCAGCATCGTGTCCCAAGAGTCCCCCAACAGCCTCGAGAGGGGCGGGCAGGGTTGTCTCTGCCTTACAGAGAAAGCTGAGGGAGGCCCAGAGAGGGGCCAGGACCTACCCAGGGTGACACAGTGACTAAGAGGCCACCCACTGCAAACCTCGGGCCCTTTCTTTTCTCGCCACACCCCTGCCAGAGACAACGGAGGGAGGAGTTAGCCCCAGCCCTGGGCAAATTGTCCGTGAACATGACAGAAGGATGGAGCCTTTTTCCTGAAGGCCTTTCTCATCCTAGCCACTGAATGAAGCCATCTGGGCCACCCCAGTGGGCAGAGCCAGGACAGGGGTCCTTGGACTGTCTCAGGGCTGCTGTCAGGGTTTACGGCCTCCCTGAGGTCAGTGTTTTGAGCATTAAATGAATGAATGAATGAATGAATGAATGAATAAACAAGGAGGCACTGGAAGGGCATGGGGACATTTTGGAGCCTGCCCTCTGTCCTGGGCTGTCCCCAGGGTCCGGGGGCCCCCTTACAGAGACATAAAGGCCTGGCCGGGGCTGAGTCACATGAGGTCATATGTCCACAGGAAGGAGGAAGGGGCTTGGGGCAGGAGGGTGGGAGGGGCAGCCACTGCCCCCCACCCTTCGAAGGATGTTTCACCTCATTAACTGTGAACAGAAACCCGAGATGCTGACACGTTTTTATAGCTGTCAGTCTGGAGAAGGAGAAAACATCTCAGGAAGGAAGATGTGGGGGGAAGATGCAGTGAGACCCCATCCATGTTCCCCCACGGCCTCATGGGCCTCAGTGCAGCGTGTAAGAAGCCAAGCTCATGGGCTACCCCAGCTCGGGACTGCTGCACCCCACCACCCCCCAGTCCCAAGGCCAGTGACTAATGCAGCTACAAGGAGGTCTCAGCAGGCTTGAGCTGACACCAGAGCCTGGAGAAAGAGGCTGGGGAAGGCTCCTGCATGGCTCCTAAAAATGTGGGTAGAGCCTTGGTCTCTTTGGGGTCTGGAGCCTCTCCCTGACACGTACAAAGGGCCTGGTGTGCTGCCCATACTTTGGTGGGGCCACCGGAGTATCCAAGGACCCCCAGTGGAGGGGCCAGTGCGCCAGGTGGAATCTGCTTTATCAGACAGCATGAGCTCCGACCCACCTCAGGGCCTTTACACGTGCTGTTCCCTCTGCCTGGAGCACTGCACCCTTTCTGCCTGGCAAATGCTTACCCAGCATTTAGTCGGAGCCTACATCTTCTGCCCTGAGAGGCTTTCCCGGGCCCCAGAGAAGAATAGGTCTCCTTGTTCTAGGCTCCTGGGCCCTGGGCCTCTCCCACACATCTATAATTAAGTCATTCTTTCATTTTCTTTATCTGCTTCATGCCTTTCTCTTCTGTTTGAGTCCAAACCCTAGGAAGGTGGAGACTAAGTTTGCCTTGTCATTGCTGTACCCCGAGGACTTAGCAAGAAGTTGGGTTTCAAAAATATTTCTGAATGAAGGATTATATAAGTGAAGGAAGCCTCATTTCAGAAAAAGATGGCATATCTCAACCTCCAAAGCCATTTTTCTTTACCCTCAAGAAGGCCAGACAATAAGGTTCCTTAGAGGTGACACCAAAAGTACAAAAAGACCAATCAGACATCATCAAAATGAAAAACTTTTGTGAACACCATTAAAAGTGAAAAGATAACCCACATAATGAGAACAATATTTACAAACATATATTTCATAAGGTATTTGTATGCAAAAAATATAACAAACTCTCACGAGTCCACAGTAAAAAGTCAAATAATGCCATTTTTAAAAAAAAAACGAGCAAAGTATCCGAATAGGCATTTCTCCAAAGAAAATATACAAATGACCAATAAGCACACAAAAAAAGATGTATGACATTATAAGCCACGAGGGAAATGCAAATCGAAACGACAGTGCGATACAACTTCATACCCACGAGGATGGTTAGAATAAAAGCCAGATAATAATAACACGTGTTGGCAAGAACGTGGAGAAACTGAAACCCTTATACACTGCTGGCGGGATGTGAAACGGTGCAGCCGCTTTGAAAACAGCCTGCAGTTCCTTCCACGGTTAAATACAGCGTGATCACATGACCCAGCAATTCCGCTCCTAGACATCTACCCAAGAGAAATAAAACACACGTCTGCATAAAAACACTCGTACCTGAATGCTCATAGCAGTGTTATTCATCATAGCCAAACAGTAGAAACAACACAAATGCCCTTCCACATAGATAGATGCATAGATAGACAAAATGTGGTCCATCCACCCTATGGAATATTATCCGACTCTACAAAGGAATGAAATACTGATGCACGCGGAGACACGGATGAACCCTGAAGACACGCTGAGTGAAGGGAGTCAGTGCCCTGTACAAAAGGCCACACAATGAGTGACCTCACTTATACAAAGTGTCCCAGACAGGCAAATCTATAGAAGCAGAAAGTTGGTTAGTAGTTGCCAGGGGCAGGAGCGAATGGAGGGGCATGGGTAAAGGGGGCAGGGTTTCTTTTAGGGGTGATGTGAATGTTCTACAATTAATTGGGGTGATGGTCGTACACCTGAATATACTTAAAAATCACTGGATTGTATAGTTTCAATGGGTGAAGTGTATAGTACGTGAAGTATAGCTCAATAAAGTCGTTATTAAAAATATATACACAGAAAAGGGGGAGAAGGCACAGAGAAACACTGGGATTGGCAGAGAAGGGCAAGAAAGGTGATCTCCTGGATGCTTGAAGTGGGCACCGGGACGGGAGTGACAGAGAGTGGGAGACACGTCGTTAAGACACACACGGTGGCTCGGCACAGCTGGGGAGCCCCAAGGCCACCAGTATGGGTGGGGATCTCTGGGGGAAACCCTCAGCAAGAAGGCAGCCAGGAGGTGGGGTGGCAGCCCCACTCAGGGAAGCCACGGGGCAGGGATGGGGGAGGCTGAAACCTCTGAGGTCCAGAAGCCTTTGCAAATTGAGATAATCAGGCCCAAGTAGGAGCAGGGACAAAGCTACTGATCACAGGATATTTGGGTCCTAGTCTCAGGCACAGAAAGGGGGCGAGGAGGTCAAAGGGCAGATACAGCTGACCATCTCAAAGGCTTGGGGGGAGTGGTCCTTGACCGCTTTCAGGGGTTCAAACATCCAGGCTCCTCCAGTCACATCTATGGTCAGCCCAGTCTTCTCCACTCCTGAGACCCCAAAACCAAGCTCCGGAGAGTGGGAGCACCTGGCAGAAGTGGGGGTGCAGGATGGGTGGGGGGTCGGGAGTCATTTAGGAGCAAGACAGCCGCCCTCCGCTCGAAATTTGGTCTGAGAAGGGGGCTAGCGTCTGGTTTCAATCTAAGGTTGGTGGCCAAATGCCAAATTTATTGTAAAACCTACGTTTTAATAAGGGGCTGGTATCTGTAGGAAAGCTGCCCTCGTTAACCATTTCCAGTCCAGGGTGAATTAGTGCTGCCCGGGGCTCAGTGCGGGGGTGTCCTTCTCTCCCAGCTAATAAGAGCTCCTGGGCCTCTCAGAGCCCGCAGCCAGCCTCTGCAGGGTCAGGGTGAGGCTGGTGGCCGGGGGCAGAGACAGTCCAGCTGCCTGTGGCTCGGTTCTGAAAAATCCTGAAGCCGCTTGAGGGGTCTCAAGTCTGTTATTCCCGCCTTCTCAAGGACTCGGACCTGAAGGGACCTTACTGGGCACCTGTCAAAGGCCCTCATTTTGCAGATGGGGAAACCGAGGCGCAGAAAGGCGTGAGGACTTGGCCTAGGCCCCCAGCAAAGGCTCCCGGATTCCGCCCACTGAGGTCCAAGCGCTCAGAACCCACCTCCCTCTTTCCTGCTCCCCTTCTGTTCCTGGGTTCCCTGCGGGGGTGTGCGGCAGGGGCAGGGGGAGGACGGCTAGGGGAGCAGATCTCTGGCCCAGCAGCTGGGCATAGTCGGGGAGGACAACCAGCGGCTCCCCCAGAGAGCACCTACCTGGCTGCCCGCCGGAGCCTCTGAGAATGAGCAAAGCATCCCCCCGCAGCCATCCTTAGTCGAGAAAGCCATGTGCCTTCAATTTCCCACCCCATGCACTGGGGCAAGAATAGGGCGGTGCAGGGAGGGTGGCACGGCCCTCTTAAGGACACGGCAACCGCGGTGGGGCTCCCTGGCTTGTTGGTTCTTCCCCTGTTCCGATCACGAACCCTTTGAGGAATCTGAGGAATTCTACAGACCCGTCCCCAGAAAAACACAGGTGCACACACAAGTTTGCACGCAGCTTTGTTTGGAGGGGTTCGTGGACTCTGAATCCTGTCCACAGACCCCACCCTAAAAGAATCAGCTTGATGGAGAGTTGCTTTTTTGAAGGGGGGCCCCAGAAGTATCTGCCTCTCTGCTCCTGTTCCGCCTTGGGGTTCCATCTTGGGGATCCCTCCCATGGAAAGCAGCCGAGACAAAGCAGCAGTGCCGCACTGAGGCTGCCTTCTGAGGCTGGCAAGACCTCCCATGACCCTGGCGTGAGGACGATGCTGTGCTCCCAGCGAGGCTGACCTTTAAAGCATCACTTTAAAGTGGAGACTTCCTGACCCACTTCTGAGTTCCAGGCTTCTGGAAAATGTGAGTTTGAGGCTCAAACGGCTGTCTTGAGTGTTTCTGCCACTCTCTGACCACGGCTCAGCCCTGTGGTGAGGAGAGAGGACACCCCCTTCTCCACCCCGTTTTATTATTATTATTATTATTATTATTATTATTATTATTATTATTATTATTTTGGCTTCCATTTACTGAGCTCTTCTTATGTGCCTGGCACGGAGTTCTAAGCCCTGCCCTCCAAACTCTAGAAGGCACCATTACGGAGCTTTGTTCTTGGCTGGGGACAGTGAGGGGCAGATAGCGTCAGTAACCAGTCCAGGTCACACGGCCAGGCAGGGATTTGTGTTCAGCTCTGTCTGTCCCCTGGTCTCTGGAGGAAAGGGGCCTTCGGTGACCATTTCCAGACCCAGGCGAAGTTGCACTTAGGGACCCAGGGTGGCGTTTTCTCTCCGGCTTACGCGCTCGGCAGCCAGCACCTGCTGCCGGAGGCGGGGTGAGCGCTGGCACCTGGGCACAGACACCGCTCCCATCTCGTGTGGCTTAGTTGGCCACCGCTCTCCATCACATCTAAGCGCCCTGCCCACAGCCACACCAGGCTCACGGGGCCCGGTGCCCTCAAGTCTAATGATCCCCCACAGGGTGGGCGCCTGTCTGTGTCCCAGCCACACCAGCGGCCTGGGCACAAAGCCATCTGTGACATCCCTGATGGGTTCCCAGTCCCACCCTTGAACGACAGCCAGCCCTGACTGACTCTAGAAAATTCTCCATTATGGTAAGCGTTAATCCCTCTCCCTGTGGGTCCCCCACAAGTTGTCCTGGGTTTATGCTTTGAGGGGCAGGATACGGGGACTCACTGGTATTCGAAGGCAGCTTTGGAACCAGCCCTGCCACCCCCCTGGCCCTGGAGGGGGGACAGACAACAGATTTCTGTATTTCCCAAAGGGATGTCCACTGACAATTTCCTTTGGAACTCTCTGGAAAGTGTTTTTAAAAAGACCACTCCGATGGCCTGCGTGTGCCCGAGGTGGGGTCCGTCCTTCACAGACGCTTCAGGAGAAGCTCGGTGGATCGGTCCGGGAGCCCTGTCACAGTCACAGACGGAACCCGCCTTTTTATTCTCAGCACCTGGCACGGTGCCCGGCACAGAGTGGATACTCAGTAAAACCTGAACTAATAAACACCTGAATGAATGAATGAATGAATGAATGAACGAACAAATTTGGGTCCCAGTGCAGAGGTAGCCCTGATTCTCCGTCTGCTCAAACACAAGAAGACTTTTATGCACTAAATCGGTGTAAATTGTCACAAGCTTCCTCTCACTTTCCTGATCCCTCTATCTGCAGAAACGAATTTCCTCTCTCTCTCTCTCTCTCTCTCTCTCTCTCTCTCTCTCTCTCTCTCTCTCCATATATATGCATGATGAGGGCATATGACAGTTCCAACAGCATGGCAGTGATGAGAGGTCTCAGACTTTCCACCCTTCCCACCCCAGCGTGAGCCACTGGAGATGGGGAAGACTCATTTTTCAGGGTCCATGTCCACAGAGCTGACACCCCTGCCCCCCACTCAGCATCCTGTTCCCCATTTCCAGAACCAGGAAAGCTGCAGACGGGGAAAATCCACTCTTTCCACATGTCTGCGAAGGTTTTCTGGAAAGCATGGGGAAGGGAGGCACCCCGAGGGCCCGCCCCAGCCCAAAAGCCTGCCCCCCCCCCGCCCTGCCCCTCCTCTCTGCTCTCAAGGCCACCTCCATCTAGGTGGGACCAAAGTGTCCCCTTCCCATCCAACTCCTCCCCACCTCTCCACCCTTCCCTGCTGTGAGAGCTGGGAGCTTTGGGGACCCAGCCTCCCCCCTCCCCCATAGAACCTTCCCACACACACACTGTACAGGATTGGAGGAGGTCCAGAGAGGGTAGCAGCTGGTCCGGACAGGCAGAGCACCCTCACCCAGAAGGCCCCGGGGGTGGGGGCGGAGCAAACTGCTACTCAGAGCCCAGGACTGTCCTGTGGTTGACGCAGATTTGTGCCAAGCTGGGACGGTCCTCGTCTCAGGCCTCCTATTTCCCGCGTGGTGGGTGGAAAACCCCATCCCGAATTTCAAAGCCCCCAACCCCTACATTTGCTTCGCCCCGTTTCCTGCTCCCCTTCTCTCGTTTTTTTGGCAACTCTCAGTGTGGCCCAAACTCTCCATCTTAGGGGAAGCTCTGACTCAGAACTTTACAAAATCTGACACAAACTTAAGAAAACAAACTTAGTGGTGTTTTGGGGGGGGGGTGCGCAAAGAGTCCCTAGCTCTTGTAAGGGGTGTTGGGGAGGCTGGGCTTTCTGAGAAGCCAGCCATCCTTGCCACCCGGGGGACAGGGCCAGCGGGCCCGGGGAGAGTCACTGCCCCATCTTGGGCGGGGCGCTGCTGCTGGCGCGCGCGGCTGGTGGGTGGGGGCGGGGGTCTCTTTTACACACACACGCACGCACGCACGCACGCACGCACGCACGCGGGTCTGGGGTCGACCCCGAAACCCAGGGAGTGCCTGGCGCGGCGCGCCAGCCGCCGTCCGCCCCGCCCGGCCATGTGCGCGCCAGCCCGTGCGTGCGAGCGCGCCGCGCCGGTGGCGGCCAGAGCGGCGCCGCGGCACATCTGGTTCCAGGCGAGCCCCTGGCGCCTGCCTCGCCGCAGACCCGCGGCCCAGACACACAGACGTTAACAGATCGGCGCGCCCAGCCCCGCGCGGCCCGCGCCCGCCGCCGCCGCCGCCCAGCCTCCCAGAGTGAGTGCGGGGTGGGCGCGGCGCGGAGGGCTGGGCGCGGGCGGAGGAGGGGGCGCGCGGGGCGCAGCGCCCACCCTCCCCCTCCTTCCTCTTCCTGCCTCGTGCCTTGCCCTGCATCTCGGACACCTCCCTTCCCCACCCCCGCTCCCGAGTCTCCTCCACTAGGACCCGGGTTGCAGCGAGGACGGCCCTTTCCCATCCTGGTTCGCGGAAAGCCAACCCCAACCCCAGTTCGTAACAGGCGGTTCCCACGTGCCCGGCGCGTCCTGCCGGCCAAGGGCTGGGCGGCGCGCATCACATCACCGGCTCTTGTCGGCGCTCAGTCTCCCCAGGAGGCAAGTACGAGGCTACCCTCCATTCCCCCACCCCCATTTCTCGGTTGGGGAAACTGAGGCTGGAGAGGTCACGGGTCACACAACGAGGAGTCTGCAGAGCTGGACTGTTGGACTCCAGGCCCCAGGCTGTGCCCCCTCAACTGCTAACTCGTACACCGAGAACCCAAAGTCACCCAAAGGTGACAGCAATGCGTGCCTTGGCCTGCCCCCACCCTCCTTCTTAGGGAACCTCTCCTCAGCTGCACCCCTGATCCCTTAGCTGTGACCCTCCCACCTACGCACCTGAGGGCATTGAGGCTCCGCAGGGAGGCTCCGGGAATGTAGGGGCGTCCTCGCCCTTGGCGAGGTTTCAACAGGACAGTTGATATAGAGCTGCTCTCCCTATCAAACCTTGAACCTGGAGGGTGCATTCGGGGTCCCATGCCTGCTCCTGGGAGAAGTCATCTGCTTTAGATGCTCCTTGTTGTTATTCGAAGGTGGATATGCGCATTTTTGCTTTCGAAAGGGGGCTGTGATCTCTCAGGACCAATTCCCAAACTAGACTGAAGGGTCATCAGTCGTGGGTTGGTGAATGGAGATGGGTTTGGTCTTGTCCCTCCCTCCCTCCCTTATTTACTATCTATCGATCGATCTATCTATCTGTCTGTCTGTCTGTCTGTCTATTCATCCATCCATCCATCCACCCATCCATTCATCCATCCATCCATCCATCCATCCCATCCATCCATCCACCCATCCATCCATTTCATCCATCCATCCATCCATCCATCCATTCATCCATCCATCCATATATCCATGCATCCATCCATGCATCCATGCATGCATCCATCCATGCATCCATCCATCCATCCATCCATCCATCCATCCATCCATCCATCCGTCCATCCATTCCATCCATCTATCCATCTATCCATGCATCCATTTATCCATGCATCCATCCATCCATTTCATCTATCTATCTATCTATCTATCTATCTATCTATCTATCTATCTATCTATCTATCATCTATCATCTATCTATTTCTATTGCAGCCTTTAGCCCCTAGGGGCTGAGCATGTGTGCTTGCACACTGCAAGTAATTTGTTGGCTCCCGGTTAAGTTTTCGCTCCCTCCTCCTCAGAGGGGACTTTATAAGGAAACGGGCCCACATCAAAGTGCCACACGCACCCTTAAACGGGGGAAGAGCATTTTTTTCTGAGCTGCTTACACGACGACGAGGGAGAAGGAATTCCGTTTAGAACTTTCCCATTAATAGGCTCTGAATTCACTTGGGGGGCTTATTAACTGAGGCTGTCAGAGATTCTGGGTTTTAGAACAAAACCACACTTTTAAAAAGGTCCCAGCCGGAAGGTAATGAGCTCCGTCTCGGCCTCCGTGGACGGGCCCAGGGATAGGGAACCGACAGGGAGAGTCTTTTTCCCTTTCCAGCCGAGTCCCACCTTAAAAGTTCCAGGCTGGTGGGGTCCTTGCCCCCCGCCCCTGTCGCCCAGGCCTGCTGGGTCTCTGAAGAGCAGCATGGGGCCTGAAGGGGAGGTCTCAGCAAACTTACCCCTCCCCAAGATGAGACTGGCCTCTCCCCACCCCGCTGACCGAGAGGAGTGAAGGCCATTGGCCAGGACTGACCAACACGGGCTCATGGTACAAGATCCAAACCAGGCAAGCCAGTTGGTCAAGTTGAGCCCGGAGCCCAGAGCCCGGAGCAAGTGGCAGTGAATTTGGGGGGAAGCCCACCCTACAAGGCATCTGCCACTTCTGCCTCCCGTCTCTCGGCAAAGGTAGCTCCTCCTGGTACTAGAGGGGGCTTGTGGCGATTTCTGGTCACAGAACTCAGACCTCTTGCTTTCCTCCCACTCGGTGGCCTTGCCTCACTCCCCCTTAGCCAGAAGGCTCTGGAAGGGTGCTGACTGCAGGGAGCTGTGCACACTACAGGGCTGGGGGGTGGGGGAGGGATCCCAGATTGGCCAGAACAGCCCTGGTCTCCCTGAGTCCCTGGCTCCAGCCAGCCAGACCTGGCCACTTGTCAGTGGGGTGCTGAGTTTCTCCCTGGGATGCCAGATAACCCTGGAGATCAATGGTGGGTGTGGTGGTCCTGCCCCTAGACCCCCTCTGACTGGCCCCATTTCCTCCGTGAGCCCCTTTCATCTGGGAGCTACAGATTCAGGTGGGGGTGGGGCGCCTGTGGGGGGACCCTGAACCTCCCAAGCCAGAGCCTGGCCCAGCCATGAGGGCTTTGCTTGACTTCCAGGGCTGTGTGCTGACACCACAGAGGTTATCGTGGTTCTGAAAAGGGCTCCCCCAGCTGCCCTCCACGGAGCCCCCAGTGTGCCAGGCACTACACACACATGACCTCGTGGAATCCTCAGACCCGAGAATTCTAGCAACTTCTCTAAGGTCACACAGCCTATGCGTGGAAGATCTGGGGATCCCCCACACCCCAATGTGTCAGACTCCAGCATCCAGGCTCCCAACCCCTGAACCGCACTGCTGAGCAAGGCTGCGTCTGCCCCCACCTCCTCGCCAGCCAGCAGCCTGCGCAGAGAGTCACAGTTGCAAGGAGCTTTAGCGTGTGCTCAGACCGGGGCTGGCCTCAGGGTGTCGGCTCTCCTGCCACTTCTCATCACCTGGAGCATCATGTCCAGGAGGGTTCTGATCGGCTTTGTGTGCCCTGGCGTGTCCTGGGCTTGGTTCCAACGCCCTCAGAAGACGGAGCTCGGAGAGGAGGCAGGACTGGCTCGAGAATGCAGGGAGAGCTCCAGACAAAGCCAGACGGGGCACGTGGCATTCGCTCCCTGCTCAGGCCTCTTTCCACCTCAAGGGACACACAGCAAAGGGGGTCCCAGAGGCCACCCTCTTACCACGCCTCAGCCCCCAGCACGTTCAGTGGGAAGGTCCACATAGGTCACAGAAGTGCACGTGACGAAAGCCATGTTCGGTTCTGCCTCCTTTAAGCAAACAGACGAGCCAGGCTGCAAACCCTTGTCCAGGGCCTCGGTAGTGGGAAGGAAAACTCACCCGACCTCCTTTGGCATACTTCACATAGGGACGATATTCCACTTCCTGCACAAAAATGCCACATTGCTAGGTGATGCGGGCAAGTCTGACCCCGAGAGAACAATTGTGTGTAAGACCATCCACCGTGAGAAAACATTCTTACAAAATTAAATTAGAAATGACCTAAATTATAAAAATGGGCCCAAAACCTTAACAGACGCCTCACCAAAGACGATATACAGATGGTCAATAAGATGCTCCACACCATATGGTATTGGGGAAATGCAAGTTAAAGCAACCGTGAGACACCACCGCACAGCACACGTCAGGACGGCCAGGGTCCAGAACACGGGTGCCACCAAATGCTGGGGAGGATGTGGACAAGCAGGAGCCCGCATCCACGGCTGGTGGGAACGCAGAACGGTACAGCCGCTCGGGGAGACGGTCTGGCCCTTTCCTACGAAGCTAAACCTACTCTGATCACACGATCCAGCAATTATCCTTCCTGGTGATGTATCCGGAAGAGCTGGAAACGTGTGTCCACCCAAAAAGCTGCACATAAGAGATTGACAGCAGCTTTGCTGACAATTGCCAAAACCTGGTTGTTCCCTGATCGGTGAAGGAGTAAATAAACTGTGGTCCACCCAGATGATGGAATATTATTAGTCAACAATAAAAAAGAAACAATACAGCCATGAAAAGACGTGAAGACACGTTAAGGGCTCATTGCTCAGTGCAAGAAGCTAGTCTGAAAAGGCTACATACCGTGCGATTCGACTATGTGACATTCTGGAAAAGGTGACACTATGCAGAAAGTAACGAGAGAAGTGGCTGCCAGGGGCTGGGGGCCGGGGAGGGATGAATAACTGGAGCGCAGAGGGATCTTAGGGCAGTGTGACTTCTCTGTTGTGATACTGCCACGGTGGATACGTCAGTACATCTTAGCCCAAACCCTTTGGGTGACAGTGATGTGTCCATTTAGGTTCCTATACTACTCTGGTAGGGGGCGCTGTGCTTATATGAGGGCCGAGGGTAAGTGAGACCTTTACGTCCTGCTCAGTTTTGCTATAAACCTGTAACTTCTCTTAAAAAATGTCTATTTAAAAGAGAAAACATTTGGAAATTAAATTATAGCCTGCGGCGTGACATGTGTGACAACCAGTTCTCTGGAAGGCGAGATCCTTAATTGATCATGTTTGCCAATTTCTGGGGTGTAAATATTTCCATGAAGGCCACTTTCTGGCTATGGTGTGACATCAGCAAAGGCAAAATCGGGAAGAGAAGCACACCGGTATATAGCGTCTCCACACCGAGAACATAGATGACAGCAAAATGTAGTCAAATGACTAAGAAAGAGGTGAGTTTTGAGTATAGACTGCCTTTATTTTAGATATAATTTGTGTAGTTGTAACTTTATATAATTTAACGTTCAACAGCATCTGTGTTTGACAACGCACTTACACAATTCTGAAAATTTAACAGTTGGCTGGCACCAGGATGCCACGCCAACTTCCGGCCCATCTAAGGGAGGTGGTCTTAGTTTTGCCCACTCTTGTTCATCCTTAGCCATCCACGTGCAGGCATATTTTGACAGAGCTGGCATCACGGGATACAGCCCATCTTGGACCTGGGAACCAGGTACAGGAGTGATGGTGATGGCCTTGCTTTGTCTGTCCCGGGACCAGCAGCCGCCCTGTCCTCGGGAGGGTCTGTCAAGTCCCCAGGTCTTGCTCATCGGGGTGGGAGGGGTTCGGATCCCTCCCAGCAACCTCGTGCAACATGTGCATCTAAGGACATCACCTGCTGTGAGCACTGGGCCTTTAGTTGTCCCCCTCGAGAGTACACTCGAAGGCTGAAAAGTCCCCCCAGAGAAAACTCAGGTCTGCAGGTTTCACACCAACTCTTAGAGAAAGGGTGATACCCACCCCCCCCAAAAAAAAACTGAGGCCAAATGGAAGGGGGGAGGGTGAGAGGCAAGGTAGAACTGGGGTCCTTGCCTTAGCTGCTCAGTGCAATCATTGGGTGAGGGGTGGGTGGAGCTTTTAAAAATAAGATGCCAAACCCCACCCACTCTCCACCCTCAAGAGTCTGGCTCAGTCAGCAGGTTTGGGAGGGGGGCCTGGCCATCAGCATTCACTGAGTGCTCAACAGGTAGTGCCATTATACAGCCAGGATCGAGAACCACTCACTGACAAGGCCAAGTGCATAGCCTTTGGGCATCGGACCAGCCTGGAGTCACGGCCACAGGCCACTTACCCAATACGAGCCTCAGTTTCTTCACCTGCAAGATGGATATCCACCTGCAGGGTTGTCACAGGTGACAATTCCCAGGACCAGGCACAGTGCCAGTACGAGGTGGGAGAATAAGAAATGACAATGAATCCTGTGGACCCGAGGAGCGATTGCTGTGTGCAGGGCACGGAATTAAATGCACCACCATGAGAGATGGACATTATCACTTATTTCTTTTTCGGATGAGGAAACCAAGGCCCATGGAGAATGAGGACTGGCCCCGGGTCATCCAGCTAGCCAGTGGCAGTCAGAGGTCAGGCCAAAGCAGGCAGGCTTATTACTGAAGCCATGAGAGCTTTGGGGGCTCATAGGAGAGCTGGGAGTCCACAAGGCAGGGAAGCTGGAAGGAGGTGCTGAGGGGGCCTGGGGTGTCTTGTCTCCTTGTGCCGTGGGACCAGGACCCCTAAAAGCCATGGGCCTTTGGAAACCAACGACATGGAACATTCCTGGCCTTGTGTATATTTTACCTCCTTCCTGTGAGACCCATAACTTCTGGGGAGTCTCAGCAGAGCAAGCACTTTCCACCCACTTCTATGAATGAGAAGGGAGGGGTACGCCAGGTCCAAGGCCACACAGGCAGAGGGTGGTGTGGCATGGGCTGGTGAACAGGAGCCTCCTACTCATCCTATAAGACCCCACTCGAAAAGCCCCTCCCCCCGCCGATGCCCAGAACCCCTGTGCACCTGTCTGCTCCAGCCTCTTCTTTCTCATTGGCTCTCAGCTTGGTCCCCCGTCTCAAGCCCGGCTAGGCTGTGAGCTCCCAGGTGCCTCTGGGCTACCTCTGGGCTCAGAGGTAGACAGAGCAGCAGAAGTGTGGTCCCGGGAGCCCCTCCTGGCCTTTCTCCTTCAGAGTCAAATGGACCCTGTCCTGTCTGAGGAGGACAGCTCACGGTCAGCGCCCACACCACAAAGCCTGGGTTCGAGGTGGCCCTTCATGTCATGGGGCCCTTCCCAGTCCTCAGAGCTCTTTCTCACCCACCCTCAGTGATGACGCCGGGGAGATATCATCATTACCTGCTTTCCGAAAGGGGAAAGAGGCTCAGAGAGCTTACGTGGGGATGCGAGCCAAACCTGCCTGTCCCCTGGGCCGTGCTACCCTTCTGCTCCCCGAATCTCAGTGGGCCTAATACGAGCCCCCGCCCCTGCTGGGTGTCGTAATGATCCCATGGACGCAAATACAGTGACCAAAAGGGGCTGCGAGTCGAGCTGCTGGTTCCGTGACCCGGGCAAGGCGTTTTGCTGCTCTGCGCCTCAGTTTCCCTGTCTGTATATCACGTCACTCACAGATCGCCGGGCGGATTCCGTGGGACGATGTCTGGAAGGTGGTCAGGACACAGGACCCGCACGTGTCACCGTGGCTGACGAGCAGGACAGGACAAACTACGGGCCCCATCTCTGTCCCTTTCCTCCCATGATGCACCCTGAACGCCTGGGACTGAAGACGCAGCCTGCCTCCTCCTCATACTCCCCATCACCCCCTCTGCAGGGGGCTGCCCTGCAGGGGGCTGTCCCTCAGCCAGCACCAATCAAATACGGAAAAGAGTCAACACAGGTGGGGAGCATTTGCTTAATTCTCTCCTAACTGGCCCGGCCCCCACCTGGGTACCTTTGATTTCATTAGCATTCTACCAACGTGCAACGCCCCCCACCCCTACGCCCAACCCACCAAGCCCCACCTCCCTAAAAATATCGGATGTTGCAGTATATATTTTTTGGAGGGGGGGGGTCTCAGGTAAAGGAGGCATGGCAGAGGTGAAGACAACTTCCGAGCCAAGGAAGCAAACACTAAGGAGTAGCCGTCTCGACCCCTGCCCTGCACCTGGACAGTTGACAGTGGGAGCTGCCTTCCCGTCTGCACCCTTGGCGCCTCACTCTCCCGGCCCTCGTGTTGACCCTCACCCTGAGCAAGACCCAGAGAAGAGCCAGCACACCAGACCAGTGCCCCGATCCTGGCCTTGGGACCCACCGCCCGCTCCCAGCTTCGTCTGGTTCTTCGGGGCCCCACAAGCTTCCCACCAGCCACACTGTGTCGCACTTCCTGCTTTTCACACTTCATCAGGAAGCCCAACCTCGTCTTCACCTCTTCCCTCAGGGACCACTTCCTGGAGGAAACCTCCCCTCACCGCCCCAGAAATGCTTGGGGACCTATCTGCCTTTCCCAGCCACTATCACCGATTAAACTCGCTTGGACTGTTTCCCTCTGTTCCTCTGTCACAGGTAGGTGCTCAGTAAACAGTGGATGGATGGATGGATGGATGGATGGATGGGTGGATGGATGGATGGATGGATGGATGGATGGATGGATGGATAAGTGGGTGGATGGGTGGGTAGGTGGGTAGGTGGGCAGATGGATGGAGGAAGGGAGGGATGGATGGATATGTGGGTGGGTAGGTGGGTAGATGGATGGATGGAGGGAGGGAGGGAGGGAGGGATGAATGGATGGATGCATGGATGGATGGATGGATGGATAAGTGGGTGGATGGGTGGGTAGGTGGGTAGGTGGGTAGATGAATGTAGGGATGGATGGATGGATAAATGGATGGATAAATGGATGGATGAATGGATGGATGGATGGATGGATGGATGGATGGATGGATGGATGGATGGATGGATGGATGGATGGATAGGTAGGTGGGTAGGTGGGTAGGTGGACAGATGGATGGAGGGAGGGAGGGATGGATGGATGGATGGATGGGTGGATGGATGGATGGATAAGTGGCTGGATGGGTGGGTAGGTGGGTAGATGGATGGGTGACTCACAGTCCAGCTCTATTTGGCTTTTAGGCTCACAACGCCTAAGGCCCAGGAGCTTTATCAAAGGCCCAGAAAAATGGGAGACTTGAAACACCATTTTTTATTGGTTCCAAAATACAGTGCAGAACGGCGACTAACAAATGGTTAGTGACAGGCAGCTTTCACAGGATGTCATGTCACCCAGACAACCAACTCCACCATTGACCCCAAAGTTCGTGGTGAGCACAGCACCAGCGGGATTTTGGGACCCTCCTCTGCTCCCAGACCAACTCCTGCCACATGGGCTGGGTATGGTTCCCTCTGCCAACTAATCTGAGATGCGGATCTTTGCAGCCTGTTCAGGGTGCTGCTGTTAGCCACAGGCTTGTGGGTGGGAACAACAGGGACGAGAGGGCTCTGGGGTCTGATCTCACCTCTGCCAGGGTGCTGGCTGTGCAGCCTTGGGCTGGCAACACCCTACCTCTGAGCCCCAGAGGTCCCTGTGCTTCTCAGCCTGGTGGAACTTAACCACAACGACAATTAATTAGCTGTTTGTGTCCTACTCAGTTCATTGCCTGTCTCCTGCTAGCTGGAAGCTCATAAGGGCTTATGGGCAGGTGCCTGCACATAGTAGGGGCTTGAGAAATACAGGTTGAGTGGAGAGGCCTCTGTTTCTCACCTGCAAAGTGGGAATTCTGATAGCCATCTGTAAAGATGGAGGGAGCATACAGCTTAGGCAGTAGTGGGGGGTCTCTTCAAGAGGGACAATTTGTGACTGTTATGAAGGGGATCCCAGCAGGAGCTCCCTGTGCACAGTGACTTTGCCCAAAGAAGTGACTTTAACGGTGGCATGGCAGACACGGGCACAGCCGGGGAGGAAGGGAAGATATGGGGACAATAGTCTGAGGTCCCCTCAGTCGGACTGGAAGCCAGAGCCCCCTCTTGGGCTGTCCTAACCCTGCTCTGGCACCCCAGGCAGTAAAGACCCCCAAGGGGTCCCCTGGAAAGGACACAACCCCTGCTGAGAGAGGAGTGGGGACACTGCCTGCACCCCCTCTGCCCAGAGACACTGGGAACAAACAAGCCCTACTCACACGGCCCCACCCCAGGGGGAGATGGGGCTGAGGCAGACTCTTGCCTTAATATGGAGCTTGTTTGGGTTGGGACATTCCCAGTCCCCATGCTGGAGAGATGCAGGACCCTGGGGACCAGCAGCTGCCAGGGGTGTGGCTGGGCCGAACACTCGCCCCTCCAGGGACCTGCCTGTGAGCTGCTAATAATAGCAAAGGCGGCGATGACACCCACGGCTGGCCGCAGTGGCAGGCCACATGCCACAGCTATATGAGGTGCGTTCTGTCTTTGCATCCTCACAACCCGCTTGTCACTATCCCCACTTTACAGGTGGAGCAACCGAGGCTCAGAAAGGGGAAGCCCCTTGGCCCAGGAAGCCAGTCGGGGTCAGTCTGACTCTCTGGGCCAGCTCTGGAACCCCTCTCCCTGGGGCCCCTCCTCACGTAAGCAGGCTCTAGCCCTGGGCCACCCACTTCTGGCGGGGCTGCCCTCCCCGCCCCCCAGCAGGACCACGCCTCTTCCTCGGGGACCTGCCTGTACCCCCGGTGCCGAGGGCAGCCCCACTCTCCCAGCCTCTACTATTGTTTGTTCCCCATTTGAAGAAAACAGCGAGCATTCTCCACGATGCCCACAGAGCCCAAGACGCTGCACGGAGCTCTCCAGGGCTCTCCCACGGGGCTCCGCGCTGGCCCCTGGGTGCCGTGGGCAAACACCCCGCCTTTGGCCTCTCTGGCCTGGGCAATAGCTTTCTCCCCTCCTCCCTGACCGGGCTCCACCCACACCGTCTACCCTGTCTGTCCACAGGCTCACTATCCACTTACGGTTCCATCTGGTTCTGGTTTTGGGGAGCGCAGGGAGGAGAGGGTTTGGGGAGAAGCTGAGAACCAGCACTGGAGGAGGTAAACGCGATCCATTCGCCTCTTTCCTTGGTACCCCAAGCTCTGTGCATTTCCCTGCCACCTGCCTCCACAAACCCTGGGCTGCTTGGTCATGATGGGACCTGCTTCCGGTGGCTGCTTGGACATGGGGGTCCTGGGCAGAGAAGGGAGCCAGTGATGAGATCAGCTTTCCCACGAGCAAATGCCAGGTCTGAACTGGCTTTGCTGGAGCCCAGGGATCGGTTGAGTATGAATGTGTGTGTGTTGTGCATGTGTGCACATGTGTGTGCATGTGCGCACAGCTGTGCACACGTGTGCATGTGTGTGCATGTGTGTGCATCGGTGCACATGTGTGTGCATATCCGTGTGTGCATGTGCTTGCACGTGTGTGCATGTGTGTGCATCAGTGCACATGTGCATGTGTGTGCGTGTGCGTGTGTGTGCATCCGTGCACATGTGCGCGTGTGTGTGCATGTTGCAGACAGGTGGCGAGAACCCATCTGTAGTCCCCGAGGAAGCCTATCTGGATATCTCAGCCCTCCTCCCCAAGCCACCCAACCCACAGACCTTTCAGAAGTCACAATTAATCTCTAATTTGAATTTGTAACCTCAAATACCACATTATAAAAATAATTGTGTTGTGTTTAGTAGACGGATTTGTCATGAAATTATGCATGGTTACAATGTGCGCCTTGGAAAATAAAGCAAGATGCTCACAGTACAAGGAGCAGCAGTCGGTTGCCACCAGGCTGGGGCTGCGGTGGACCAGGCAGGGCTCCCAGGTCACCAGGCGGGGCTGGGCAGGGGCAGAGGGGTCTGGGCCATGTGAGCGTGAGTGTGTGTGTGTGCGTGTTTGCATGCATGTGTGTGTGCGTGTGTGTGCGCGTGTGTGCGAGTGCTGGGGCACGCAGGGCTGGATAACCTCATTCCTTTTTACAAAGCATAGTTAGGTATCAGCCAAGGCCACTGGAGCCAGCTCCTGAAGCCCAGAACTCTGTCCCCAGCCTCAGGACCCCCTCCTGTGGGATGCTGGGAAACTCTCTTCCATCTGCAGAGGAGCCTTGGCGGGCCTAACCTGTGCACCTGCCTCCTCTCAAGTGTCAGGGAGAATGGAAGAGGAAACAAGTCGCTGTTGATGGAGCATCTCCTGGGGCCAGGTGGGCCGCGGGCTGAGCCCCTGCCAGCTTGAGTCCGTCAGTTCCTCGGCCCCGAGTATAATCATTGTGCCCATCTTGCCAATGAGGAATTTGAGGCTTAGAGATGTGAGAAGCTTACTCAGGATCGCCCAGTAAGTGGGGGTGAGGTGGGGACCAGGACCCCACACCTACGCCAGGCCCTTACCACCCACATGACCTGCCCCCGAGAAGGCGGGGGACCCACCGGAACTGTTTGGGGCAGACCCTCCGTTCCTGTGGCTGTCTCACCCTAGAGCTGCACAGGGGACAGTTGGGCCTGGCCCTGTCCCAGGATCCTGGCCTGCCTGCTTCGGTCAAGAAGCAGCTCTGGCTTCTCTCCAGCGCCTCTGCACCAGCCTTATCATATCTCCTACCTGTCCCTTCGTAAACAAGCCTGGGGAGGCCAGAGTGAGCACAGCCCAGGGCTCAGGGCCGGTGTCGGGGCTGGGGAACCCGCCAAAGTCTCACGGCACCCCGACACCCTCAATCCAGAGCCCATCTTTCTGGGCCTTAGCGTCCTCGCCTGGAGAATGGGGCCGGGAGACCGCCCACCTCCTCGTGGCTCTGGGAGGGAGCAGTGAGATGGCCCACGCGGAGGGTTCCGCACATAGCAGGCTCACAGTAAAATGGTCCTGACCGCTGCGGTCTCGGTCACGACGATGGTGATGAAGATGGACACACTCGCAAGCCACTCCCAGCCCAGTCCTCCGGCTCCACTGCCCCGACTCAGCCACAAGCACCCCGACTGTCCTTCACTGGTCCATGGAGGCTGGATTTGCAGCCAGACAGTGTGGACCAAACTTCCCGCTCTGGTGATGGGTCGGCGAATGGATCTTCCCTCTCGGGGGCGCTGCGCACCTGTAGCCCGAAGCCCCCATGTTGGGTCCGTGACTGGGGTGCGCAGCCAACCCGCAGATGGATTGGTGAGCCCGGTCCTGGAGCTTTGCCTCCCTGACTTGTGACCTCGGACCTCAGAGCAGCTGGGCCACAGGCAGCCAGTTAGGGCTTGCGATCAGCTCCTTTGCAGAGGGGGGATCCCCAAGAGGAGCTGGGACACCAATGCCCTCCCCAGGTTAGCCATTCCCTTCCCACAAGACAAGGAACACTTGCTCACTGATACTGAGGAGGGCCTGGGTGCTCTGGACACTCCAGACACCCACAGGTGTGCAGAAAGCATTCCCACGGCTCTTAATACAAACACTGCAAATCTGGAAGTAGGCCCCGGTCACTGGGCCTCTCCCACCGTGCACCCGCTCCCAGACCCTCTGCTCCTGGAACAGCCAAGTTCTTCCTCACCTCCGAGCTTCTGCAGCTGCTGCCCCCTCCACCTGGAGCACCCTTTCCAGCCTCTTCTCCTGGCTAACTCCACTCATATTTCTGGTCCCTTCTGAAAGTCTGCTTCTTCCAGGAAGGCTTCCCTGAACCCCAGACAAGGCAGGGGGCCCCATGACCTGTTCTCCTAGCCGCCAGGACATCTCCACAGCAGGGACCACGCCTCCCCCTTTTTCCTGCCTGGAACCCCAGTATCCAGCCCTCAGCCTGGCAGAGTAGGTACTCAACACACATGCATGCGAGGAAGGAGGGAAGGGTTTGTGGGATGGCACCCCCATTTTTTTCTCCGTTGAGAGAGAAACTGGCCCTTGAAAAGGCAACACCCTCCCCACCCCCGCCCCCCGAGAGCTCTGCTGAACCCACTGCAACAGCAAATTTTCTTTAAACAACGACCCCGCTTTCGGCGGCATTAGATCTCTGCCTTCTCTTTTTCCCTTCCCAGGGAAACCAGAGTAGCTGTTTTTACTTCTTGTCTCCGGCAATTTCCCGCTTGGAGCCCTGACACTCTCCCCGCCCGTGGCGGGTGTAGGATGGTATGGTGGCAGCGCAGCCGGCTGGGCTCTGCGGGAGAGGCTGGCCTTCGAATTAAAACATGATGATCTCTGGAAACTCGAGATTCCTCGAGATTCCTCAAGGCCCGGGGCCCTGCCTGGCCCCGAGCTCCAGCCCCTCCATCTCTGCTCAGCCCAGCCCAGCCCAGCCCAGCCCAGAGCCCTCCCGCCTGACCACCAAGGGCCAGGCTTTGCATGCCATGTCCCAAAAAAGCGGCACCACAGATGTGTCCAGGTGAGACTCGGGGAGACAGGGGGCACAGCGCCTCCCTGGCAGGGCCCAGGCTGCTTCCCGTGAGAAGACACTGTGACATCTTGGCCATCTGGGGGCCTGGCATGCAGTGGCCGGCCTTGCACCTGGGCTCTGGGGATCCTTGTGTATTTCCTGGGTGACCTCGGACAAGTCATTTTTCCTTATCTGTAAGATGGGGATAATGCGTCACCTCCCTTTTAAGGCTACTGAGAAAATTCAGCTGCATGTGAAGAGTTGACAGCCGGGGAGTGACACCGCCCTCCTGTACCACCCTCTGGTTAGGGACCAGGTCTCACCTGTCCACTGGTGCTTTCCTGGTATGATGCCTCAAAAAAAACAAACAAACAAACAAAAAAACCAACCACTTGTGCAATGAATAAATGAATGAATGAATGAATGAATGGGAGAATTAATAAACCCCATCCAGTTTTCTTGGAACCAAAAAGCGAGGCACATCTTGGATGGGGAGGAGTGTAACACGGTCTCGTGTGGGCGGGTGGGGGGAGGCCTGTTTTGTAGCTTTATCGTGAGGGGGACACGGAACAAAGTACCAATTCATCTTTTCTCCCACCTTTGCGATATCGTCACGGACATCCCTCCCTAGTCTAGGATGCCCTTCCTCCTCAGGCCAGACCCCGCCCCCTGAGCTGTGGGGATGGTGCTTCGAGGTCCTGGGGAGGCGGCCTGGTCTTCTGGCCCCATCTGGGAAGATGTCACATCTAGAGGAACCACGGGGTTGGTGGCGGGAGCTCTGAAGGGGCGCTGGCCTCAGCGAGGGCCCGATCAGCTGGCTCGCTCGCTCGCTAAGACGAGCTCACGCTGCACCCTCAGCTGTGGACGCGAAGTCCCCCGAAGGCAGGGGGCTTCATAGGATCCGGAAA